>PVJO010031335.1:0-14454 GCA_004026905.1 Hystrix cristata
TCTGCCACTTGAGGACATAGCACCTAGGTATTATCTTGGAGGCAGAGAGCAGTTCTCACCAGACACCAAATCTGCTGGTACTTTATCTTGGACTTCCCAGCCTCCAGAACTATAAGAAATAAATTTCTATTATTTACAAATTTTTAAAAAAGACAAGTGCTCTGTCATCAAAAAGCATGAAATGGGGGAGAAAGATGAGTCAACCAGCAACTAGAGCCCATTGGAAAGGTGAGAAGATAGAGTCAGGTCCTGCAGGAACATACATAAAGCCCTTAAAAGTTACCCTGAGACTTCAGAAAGGTTCTTTGGAGATTACTGTAGGCTGTTTTAGAAAACTAGTAAATGGTAGATGAAGGTATTGTGGGATGAGGGCACAGATACTGTGAAAAGGAACAGAGGAAAATAGCACAAGTGGCATTGTGTGTAGGTCCGGGGGTGGGCATGGACGTGGCTTCTAGGGGACAGAGCTAAGGGTTCAGTGGGGCCACATTGCAATGGCCTTTTGCTATTTTATTGTTAGTTCTATCTTGGTGCTGGACCTTGTGCGTTCTGAGCAGCTCCACCCCCAACTTTGCATTTTAAACAAAGGATTTTGGGATTTTTTTTGTTTTTGTTTTTGTTTTTGTTTTGGGTGCTGGGGATCGAACTCAGGGCCTTGTGCTTGCGAGGTGAGCACTCTAACCACTGAGCTAAATCCCCAGCTCTAAACAAAGGATTTTGAACTTTAATGTGAAAGCTCTGTGAAGTCATGAAAGGAAAAAAACAGGAATTGTTTTTTATTTAGGTTCTATAAGGTACTGAAGGTAGATTTGTCAGGCTGGAGACCACTTAATCCATGTAAGGAGCAGTGGGTGCAAAAGCAGTGGAGGAAGAAAGGAAGGGACTTTATCTGGTTAGGGGAGGTAAGGAGAGAACCAGCATGATGTTCTGGTTTCTGGCTTGACAGTGAGAAAATGTCTTTACCATTTACAAGATAAAAAACAAGGAGTAATAAACGGTTGGGGGAGAGTCTCCAGGGTCAGAAATTGACCGATCCGAATGACTGTAGGACAAGAGGGCATACAGGGGAGGAGCATGACTTTGAGGGAAGGGGGTCAGGTCAGGTTGGTGCCCCAAGGCACGCTAAGGTGAGTGGGGGCACTAGACTGCTCTGAAGTGGGGAGCAGGTCCGTGGGAGAGGTAAGAGTCTAGGAGGCTGTGTTGGGAAGGGGACTTCCGAGTTTCAAATTTCATACCTGACAACTTGAAGGTAATGACAGAATGTTTGGAAAGGTGCTTAGCATATTTGTCTTCGTCCTGAAGTGGTATGTTTGTTGGTGCATGTTTTTTGTTTGTTTGGTACCGGGGATCAAACTCAGGGCCTTGTGCCTCTTAGGCAAGCACTGTAACCACTGAGCTAAATCCCCAGCCCCACGGCGCGTGTTTTTAGAGAGAAAACCTATAGTTTTCATCAGATTCTCAAGGCTGACTATGATCCCTCCCTAAAAGTTCAGAATTGGTACTACTTTTACCTAATTCTCCTATTTTCCAGTGTACCAGTCATACAAGTGCTACGTGAAAATATAACAGATGTTTCTTTATAAAATTTTATTCAGAAGCCTACAAGGCTCTAAATTCGACCCAGAATATGAATGGAAGGAAATAAAGGCACCATAGTGAAAATGTGGACTGACAGTTTAACAGTTTATTAATACCTCACCTTATCCAGTGTTCTCTCCCATGTAAAAAAAAAAAAAAAAATTGAGCAAGTGGAATCATATGCCTTGACAAATAACTTGGTATATAGTATCATTTATAGTTACAAATACATACATGTATATATGTTTATTTTAGCATTACAGGCTTTGCTTTTTAAACACATTTTTTAAGTTATTTATAAGCTTTGGTAGGCACTGAAATTGAAATTCTCTTCCTCTGGGATTGGAATTAATAATATGTTCCCATAACCTGAGAAGTGATATCAAATTAGAACTGGGTGCCCCTTCTTTAGTGTCTTAATACTAGCTGCTTAGCTTGACTAATAAAACAAGAACAAAGATAGAGGATTTAGAAAGCCATGTCTGTCAGTGATCACTCTGTATGGAAGGTGTTTGTAACCAGCAAAGCTGGTGCACCTTGTGTGAGTGCCTCACCTTCTGTCAGGCATACGAAATGGAGACTTTGCCAAACTTTTTCTATGGGGGATTCTTTTAAAAATATACCAGCATTACACGTTGTGTATGTGTACTGAAATTTCACACCTTACTGCATGACTATATACAATTACTGTATGTCAATAACTACTTTAAAACACTCGATAAGTAGATAAAAACCATGAATCTTCAGAAAAACATTATGATATGTAATAATCCAGGTGATTGAAATTTCAGAGTTAAATTCATAGAAGTAAAATATCTTTTTTGAGGTGATAAAAAGTTTCATTCTGCTCTTTTCATGAATATTTAGAGGCAGCCGTGCCCAGCGAGAGACTGAGGCAGCCTCAAGCCTCCTCAGTAACAGTTTTCTGGTTTAGAAAGTATCTTTTGCATTTATCTCGTTTCACCCTCACAACAATCCTAGGAGGTAGAGGTAGTGAGATCCTCTTACTGAGTTAATAAAATGTTAGTAATGGGGTTTAGATTCAGATATTCTGACTTCAAGCCCTGTGCTTTTCCATGGACCTCAAAGCCAAGAGAAGCTTTGAGGAGTCAGTTGAAAGACAGCCCTAAATCCAAGAAAAGCCACTTACCTGATGAAGGAATGACAAAATAATTTAAAATAGCAAAAAACAAACAAAAAATAAATAAATAAATCTTTTTTGTGGGGGAGGCTGCTGGGGATCAAACTCAGGCCTTTGCACTTTCTAGGCAAGCACTCTACCGCTGAGCTAAATCCCCAGCCCCCTGATCTGTATTTTTGAATGAGTGGTTTCTTTCCAGGATCTGCAGTCTTGGCATCCAGCTAGTCACCATTTTCTCCCCCCAGTTTTAGGCCCTTTCCGAGGTGCCCTTCCTGTTCACAACTGTGTCACTGCTTGGGCCAGGCATGGCCTTGCTCACATTGGTAGACGGGAAACACGATCGGTTGTCTGGTTTCTGCTGGAGGTAGTTTATGGGGTGGGGACAAGATGGACCCGTATCCTTCCCAACCTGAGCTTCTACTTTCGGGGGTCTGCGTGTGGCCTACTCCCTTCCGGCAGTGGCCTCCTGTGTTTGTAGTCTCTGGAGTTGCTGGCCAGGTCCATACTTACTCTCTGGGTCTGCTGCTTTTGGGCTTCTCTCCCCTGGCATTGTCCTCACCCAGGAGCAGATCTGCTGGTTAGTCTGCCCCTCTACTGCCCTGTGCCGTGGGAAGGTGCAATGTATAGCCGCTTGGTGTTGGTGGATTGTCACACCCTTGCATCATGGGGTGCTGTGCGGCCAGGGCAGGCCCGCTTGCTTGCATTGTAGGGGGCACCCCTATTTTTTAACTAAATGTGAACTCAGGGGCACCGACCCCCGAGTTACTTCCCTGTGCTCAGTTAACATGACCTCATAACCTCTGCTCTGTTTTCTGGCACTGGGCTAGCCAGTGGTTTCCACCCCTCATCAGGAAATTCTTGTGATTCTTTAATGAAGCCTGAATGTTTTCCATTGTAAATGTTGAGGTGGTTAAAATGACTATTCTTACTCAATAGCTTGTTTGTTTGTGGTTTTTTTCACTTTTGTTGACATTAGTATGCTACGAGTCATTGTATTTCTAATTGCCTCAATAGTTAAACAAGAATTGAATTTCAATTATGTTAAATTCTGTGTTTTTCAGTGCAACACCAAGAGAAGAAGCTTACTTTGGGGTCAAGAGTACAAAAAGAGCTATTATGCAATGTTTGCTTCTCTTTCTATTCAAATATGAACTACGCAGAGATTCAGAGGAAACAATCAGAACACTTGGGAATCAAGTGTCTCAGGTTTTCTCTTCGCTTGGTTTTTGGTTACATGTTGAGCTCATGGGCCCAGGGTTCTAACAAGATTTAGGTAGAAGTTGATGGAAATAGTAGCCATCCCAGAACCTGCTTTCCAGGCTCTGACGCCCAGACCTGCTTGCTTGCTTTTAGTTTCTCGGAGAGTGTCCTCCTTTTATTCAGCCAGGGCACAAGCTGTTCTGTTAGACTGAAGTACTGTGTAGTCATCCTTTGGAATGTAGCTCCGGGCTCACTTCCACAGGGAAGCCTCAGATCTCCTGCTGTGTAGGTGGATGTAGACTGTCCTGGCGCCCTCTGCTTTTTCCTCAGAGATTTCATCATATTTGCCCCATGAGTGCAGGGACCACGTCTAACTTATTCAGAGCTCTTTTCCAAGTACTGAAAGTAGAGCACATAGTAGGCACCCAGGAAACAGTGTGTATCAGTTAAATAAGAAGTAGAGGTGTTTCGTGGTAGAGGCAGAGCACTTGCATAGCATGCACAAGACTTAAGGGCTCAGGGTTCAATCCTAAGCACCATAAAAAAGAAAAAGATTGTTGAATGAAGTCAGCGTTTATTAAGTGCCAGGCACATCATTGCTTCATTACTCTTCACCATAACACTTTAAGTAGATATTTTACCCATTTACAGATATGGAAAACTGAGATTAGAAAAGTAATTTGCCCAAAGTCGCAGAGCCAACAAATGACACTGTAGGGACTGAAAAATTCCACCTCCATTCTCCTAAGGTCCTGATTGAGTCTGAGAATTAAATTGACATAGATTAATAAGAGAAAAGCATACCATGAGTTTCATGTGGCATGAGGGGTCCCTCAAAAAGAAATAGAGATCCAAAGAAGCCGTTGGCATCAGTTAGTTTATACTGGACTGGACTGAGTAGTAAACTGTGGGGTAGCGCTCAGGGGCAGAGCATTTGCCTGCAGAGCAGTAAACTGAAATGTGCTAAGACTGGGCGAGGGTAATTAACAGGGTAGAGAAGTAACTAGTAAGATAAGGGTTACAGGACAATTTCGTCTTCCACTTTTGAGAAACAGCACAAAGATCAAAGCGATCCTGCACCTGATGTTTTTGAGTAGTTTTGACTCAATTAATATGCCAAAATAGTGTTTTAGCCCTCTTGGTACAGCAGAGACTCGACTTGGGTCACTTTAATGCTGGAGCCGTGTTGCTTTTTGTCTGTCATCATTTTCCTTGTGGCATGCAGTGATCCCGTTGAAAAACCACGTGTCTCAGCATTGTGTTATGTGATCTCCCGCCAGAGGGATTTGATCAAAATCCAGCAATGGACATTTGCTGTGCGCCTTCTCAGGGTCTGTTCGAGGCTCTCCTCGCAGGCACAGGCCTTGTCTTTGTCAGGAAGACACACCATGTCCTTTATCTCTGGGTATGCTCAGGTGACCTGTAATGAGTCACTCGGCATAATCCGCCCCTGCCATCTCCTGACTCAGTATTGTCACTGGGGGCCAATTTACACCCGTTGGGTCTTTAGTTGGAGTTTTGTGAAAGTGGATTTAACTCTTTCCGGTTGGCCTGGAAGCATAAAGATGGCAATGTCTTCTGTCAACTTGTTAACCCTACAGGCCAAACTTGCGAACAAACAGGACAGAGAAGGAGGGCAGAAATGACCCTGAAGAGTGTCTGGCTCCTGATAACATTGCCTGAGCCCGGCCGAAGCTGCTCCTGGGCTCTCTGGCTTGCGCTTTCCACCAATTTGAGTCTGTAAAGTCCTTTTTCAGTTTAAACCCGTTCGGATGGGAGTTTTGTTACTTGCAATCGGTGGAATTCTTTCTGATCAACATAGGATATGAAAGTCGTTGGACATATCTGCCCCCCTTTTCTGTTTTGTTATACTGTCTTAAGTCATTTCATGGGCTCTTAGGATAACTAAGTATGTGCTGTCTGGGCCTGAGATTGAACACTGTAAGGAGATAATATGGTGGTCATGCTTATCAGAGCAGATAGGCTTTGGGAATCAGGGCTTCCTCAGTAACTTGCTCAGTAATTTGTGGAATAATTATAAGAAATCTCATTTATTACTATCTCTATCCTTCAGTTTTTTTTCTATCCAAAGTGAGGGTGAAATTTGCTACATCACTTAGGAGGGAATTAGTAAGAACGCGCCTAGTACTCTGGTATGTTCTCGCAGTGTGGTAACATTTCACCAGGTTCGTTTGTGGCCTTCTGTGTCTCAGTCGTTAGATCCGCCTTCCCAGCAGTGAAGTGGGCAGGTGAAGGGAGATGTGTGGGGAGACCGGAGGAAGGCGATTCCTGCTCCCCCTCAGGTCAGGGCCCGCCCTCGCGGCACCAGGAGCTGTGTGTTCCAGAGGCAGGACTGCGAGCGTCCTTCCTTCTTGCTCTGTGCACCGCACGGATGAGATCTCTGCACTCTCAAAGCCCATCACGATCCTCCCAGGACTGCTTTTTCTAAAATCCCCTTAAGCTGTGTTTCTACTTACCTCACTGTAGAAAGAAAAATCTGTAAGATTAAATAGCTTAATTTTTACAAAGGAAGGAGTGGCCTGTCAGAGACATTAAGAAAAATGAAACCAAGCTGGTGAAGATATAAACTATTTCATTTATTTCCATCCCGAAAATGAATGTGAATTTATTCGGTTTGATATTTAAAATAGTACTTTTGCGAAGTAATCTCAGAAAATATACTATATTTGTTAAAATACATGCAAGCTATTAGTGAGGAGCCTAGTAAATCCTCCGACTGAACAACCTGTCACTTCTTTTCAAAGCACTGTTGATGATTTTTTATGGTTTCCATAATTTCAGAGAACAAAGAAATCATTTTGGGACAGAGTAGAATTCAATTTAAATAATCCAAAATATATTTGCCTACTTTTTTACAGATTCATGGATTGCTCGACTGGGGGGGATTCTTACATAATATACCTAATTTTACCAGCTTTTCCTAATTACAATGGCCCCTTTCCTTGCTGGAATCTATTATAATTCAGTAAAGTATGTGCTAGATAATAAGGAAAATGGACTCGGGAACCTTAAGTTCCTCAAACAGTCCTATGGTTACACTAGTGTGCGTCAGTATAGTCTTTATCTGGTGTATTAAGGACTGGACGCTATGTACATCTAAAATGTACCATTAAAATAAAATTAAAAAAAAAAAAGGACTGGAATGCAGGAAAACACCGGTGGCACACCAGAACCAAAGACATAAAGCCCGGCAGAACTGCATGTGGCCGGTTGGCATGTTAACTCTGAAAGCCAGCCAGTGACACTAAGAATAACAAATAGGTTCAGATTTCCTCTTCAGGAAATGGGTGCTGTTTAGACTTGGATTTGCAATTAACTTATATTTCTTTATTCAGTTTGTGAATTATTAAGGTCTTTGCACTGCTCCCTTTTCAAAGTCTTATTTTGAAGGGATTTAACTGCTTTTCAGGAGCAAGCTCTGAAAGAGAAGGAAAAACTAAAATCTGACAGGTAACAATTTAAATAGGATAATTGGAAAAATTTCCAAGTCACTGATTGAAGTAAGGTTTAGAGATAATGGTGAACTTCAATTATGAAGGCCCATTTTTTTCCTTTGAAAGGAGATTTCAAAGCTTTTGTTGTTGTTTATTTTGGTTTGGTTTTGATTCTTCGGGAGACAAAAGCAAATGGCTAAATAAGCTATAACAGAAACGTTTAAGGATGAATTCGGCTTCACCTAAGAACAAGAGTTTCCCTTTTCCCCATTAGTGTCTGAACGGTGGAGCCGCAGCAACTCTCTGCCGGTTCCCGCGCTACTTCACGGCGTATCCGTAGATGTGAGGACGCACCAGCACCCAGGACAGCGGGGCCTGCAGGTGCTGCAGCCTCAGCGTGGAGAAGCCGGCCCGCTCCAGCGGCTTCCAGCTCTCCCTGGTCAGGCTGCAGCCGTCAAACACAAGGTGCCAGGCAGGATCCAAGACCTGCTGCCAGAAGTAGTTCCACGTTGAACACTCTGCTGCCACATGCTCCATGAAATAGAAGGCCCCTCCCTGAGAAAGAAAGGAAAAACTCTCAAGGATTTTGATTTGGAGAAAGCAGATTTATAAGATGATTGAAGCTTCAAATTTCAGTGGCCCCAGAGGCCAACCTTGCGAGAAGATGTGGATAAATTAAAACTTGGTGCGGCACTATTTTGGTCAGTAGTTTCAACTTCTGTCAAGTATTATACAGAGCTGACAACCTAAAGCAATTAACATGTATTTTCTAGTCATAAGAGTAATGCATAACAGCTAAAACTTTTGGTTTAGAGATAGGGTCTCGCTGTGTACTGCTTGCTGGCCTCGAATTCACAGCAAGCATCCTGCCTCAGCTTCCCGAGTACTGAGATTAAAGGTGTGCACCGCCAGGCCCAGCTACAGTAGTTGAAATTTAAACTACTCACTGCATGCCAAGTGTTATCCTTAATGCTAGTGTGTTAACTGATTTAATCTTCTCAACAGTGCTATTTGGTAAGTGATTAGTATCATCACTGGTCATAAAGAAAATGAGTAACTTGCCCAAGGTGACAACAGCTAATAAACATCAGACGCAGGCTTGGAGCCTGGGCAGTCTGGCTCCAGAGGCTGGCAGTATTGCTTCAGCAACATACTTATTTAAGAAAGTTCAGAAGATACAGAAGAGTTTAAGAAGAAAAAACAATCAGCTACTATTCTGTCACCTAGAGAACTACTGTCAAGATTTCTTGTGCATGTGGATTTGTATACCTTAAAATTTGCACTGTAATATACATTGCTTTGCAACCTTGTCTATTTTACTTATGTATTTTAATATTATTCTAAAACATGACTTAAAAATCTTTACACAATGTTTCCTACCACTGAAGGTGCCATCACTTAACCATTTTCATTTAGATCCTTTCTGATCTTTTACACTGTAAGTACTGTTGTAGGGAAGACTCTTACAAATGTTCTTTTTTTTTTTTTTGGTAGATTCTTCATATATATTATTTTTTTTATTTTTTATTTTTTTATTTTTTAACCAAGAACATGTATTGGTACAATGTACATATAATGGTTACATTCATCACATTTATTTTGTACCTGTACATGGTGCATCTTGGTTCTCCCCCTCTTCCCCGCCCCTCCCCTCTATTCCCTTCCCTATTTACAGCACGTACATTCACATCTCTCCATGAATTCTCTTTCCTTTTTCTATCCCTCTTTTCCCTTCTCGCTTCTCCCCCATTTCTAGTTACTGCCAAATAAGTAATTCTGGTTTTTACCTTTTTTTTTTTTGGTCCCGGGGATCAAACTCAGGCCCTTGTGCTTGCGAGGCAAGCACTGTAACCACTGAGCTAAATCCCCAGCCCCTTAATTCTGGATTTTAAAAAGTGGAGCTGCTGAGCCACCGGTGTGTGCCTTTTTAACATCATTGGTGTACATTTTCCTCGCTTCTTGGCCTTTTGGCTAAGATCAAGTGTGGTATACATTTTCAAATTATCCATTGGAAAAGTTGCATCACATTTATACTCAAGCTAGCAATGGAGATAGGTGTGCATTTCCCATAACTACTCACCACTTTAAAAAAAATCTTTGCCCGGGTTGGGGATTTAGCTCTGTGGTAGAACACTTGCTTGGCAAGCACAAGTCCCTGAGTTTGATCCCCTATATCCCCCCTAAAAAAGTTTTCCAATTTGATGGACAAAATGATAATTTCTTTTAAAAAATATGGATTGACTGATTGGTACTAGGGATCGAACACCCAGGGCCTTGTCACTAAGCTATATCCCCAGCCTGTTTTTAATTTTTTTTTTTTTTTTTTTTAATTCTGAGTCAGGGTGTTTCTCAATCCATAAATTGCCCAGGTTGGGCTCCTGGTTCTAACCTTCCTGCCTCAACCCCTGGAGTACTGGGATTACAGGCACGTACCACCATGCCCAATGTGAATATTCTTAATTAGGAATAAAACCCTTAGGTGAAGTTTACTGATTAGTGGAATTTCTTCCCTGATTTGTGTGTTGGTATCTTTTGGTCTTCTCTTAGATGGATTGGCTTTTTCCTTACTGATGTTATTATAGTAAGACTATACTATAAATCTTTTTCCAGTTTCCTATTTACTTTTTAACTACTTTTTGCCGTTATTGTTACTTCTATTACTTTTTTGTTTGTTTTGGTTTGGTTTGGTTGAGACAGGGTCTTGCTATGTAGTTCAGGCTGGCCTTGAACTCACTATCTCACTATGCAGTCCAGGCTGGCCTTGAACTCATGGCAATCCTCCTGCCTCAGCCTCCCAAGTGCTGGGATTGCATGCACCACCATGCCTGGCTACTTTTTTCTTTTCTGAAGCCTTTAATTCACCTGCAGACTATTGTCAGGAACTGCCTCACGAGCCACCACCAGGAGCATCACAGAGTTCTAGCAGCAGAGTTGGCATCCACACCAAGCACCCCCTTGACCGAATAGCTGTGTTTTGTATTTGGATACCATTTTCATAAATGTGTATATGATAAATGCTGATTTATTTAAAAGCATTACTGAATTCATGGTGAGATATTGTCATTAGGTATTTTATTCAACCAGTGATGCTAAGTGTAAATCACTGCCAGGTGGGAATGAGCGCTGCCGCTTCCATCTGGGGGGGTCCGTGTAGGTCGAGCATCGGCACCACAGACTCTATTACATATTATTAGAAGACCTTCAGAAGTTTCTCACCTGCCTCCCTCTGCAGGAAGTAGGGGAAAAGGGATCTGGCTATCACCTCCAAAGACTGTGGGGGCTGTCCCGCTCTTCCCAGCCTCTGTCACAACCCCACCTTGGCTGCGACAAGTTCAGTGCTGGAGTTTCCCCAGATTGTGTGGGTAAGTGTAAGTGAGACTGGTGTTCAGGAATAGAAAACTTGGAATTTCCTGATTAAAAAAAAAAAAAAGATTGTTAGCATATGGCAAGAGATGAGACAAAGGAGGAAAGAAAGGTTTGGATAGGTTGGTTTTGCCCTGCGGGGTTATCTGTATTAAACTAGAGGTGCCTGGAGTCACCCAGTAGACTTTCATGCTTGAGGTTAAAAGAGAGATCTGAGGTAAATACTTAGATTTGGACATTGTGTCCATGTGGCAACTAAAAGCACTGGGGCGCGTGTGAGATTGCTGAGAAGTATATATACAAGAAATGAGAGCCAGGATACCCGAGTGTCTAGCGGATGGTAGAGGAAGAACAGCCTGAAAAGGTGGTAGAAATGTTGAAGTCAGAGAGATGAACAGCTCCAAGAAAAGCACCGTGGTGCAGCAGCAAGAATATTTTCATTTAAGAGTCAGACCAATTAGCCGTATAACTTTGGGCAAGTTTCTTAACTTCTGAGTCTGTCTCCTTGTCCCTACATGAAGATAATAAATATCTGCTTTGAAGAACTGTTGGCGAGAGTCGTGAAATCATGCCTCAGGATCTACACAGTAGAGAATGGGTGAGTATAGGAGCTAAGGGAGATCGCTAAGAATATGATCCTTTTAAGAACTAGATGTATTATCAGTGCTGTAAAATGGACCCGGCTTGCAAGGGTTTTGTGGGATTAGTTCATTTGGTTTTGGGGGGGTTTTTTTGATACTGGGGATTGAACTCAGGGCCTTGTGCTTTTGTGGGATTAGTTCAGCAAAACATCAGCGAGTGTGCAAGTGAGTTCCCAGGATTAGGATACACATACTCAGCATTTGAGTATAAGAATCTATCATTCTTGGGGCTGGGGATTTAGCTCAGTGATTAGAGTGCTTGCCTCGTAAGCACAAGGGCCTGAGTTCGATCCCCGGCACCACCAAAAAAAAAAAAAAAAAAGAAAAAAAGAATCTATCATTCTTATTCACTGGTTGATATTGGCTTATCCTTGAGCCGAGGATAGGGTCATATTATGCTGCTAAACCTATCTTCCAAGTCCTTTTCTTATTGAGGAACTTCCTCTATTAGAAAATAAAACTACGGATTACAGAAAATCCCTTCTCCCTAGAACAACAAACTGAAATGTTAAGATATCCATCCTTTACATTCAACTTTGTTCAAAATAAAACAGTCTTAACATAGTTTTTAAAAAATAAAGATAATGTGAAAATTATATATACGTATGAAGAATTTCAGACTTTATAGAAAGATATAAATGAAAAGTAGGACTGGGGGTTTGGCTTAGAGTGCTTGCCTTGCAAGCACAAGGCCCTGAGTTCAATCCCTGGCACCACAAAAAAAAAAAAAAAAAGACAGCTCTAAAATGAAAAGTTACTGTACCTTGCATCCAGTGTCTTTCTGTGAGGTGAGTACTGTTAGTATTTCTGTTGTCATTTGTAGTGACATACATGCAGATAGGTAAATCTTTTCTCCTTTCATACAGTGGGCCTTTTGCTCTACATTCTGTCTTTTGATTGCTTTTGCTGAGTTAACATTATCTCTTGGGGATTTTTTTTTCCTATAAACATGGACTGCTCTTGTTCTTCCAAATAGCTAAATAGTATTGCTTTATACTATGAGGTGGGGCTGGGGATTTAGCTCAGTGGTTAGAATGCTTGCCTTGCAAGCACAAAGCCCTGAGTTCAATCCCCGGCACCAAAAAAAAAAAAAAAAAAAAAAAATATATATATATATATATATATATATACTATGAGGCAGTTTGCTTAAACACCCTCCCACTGATGGACACACAGGTTTCCAGTTCGTGCTGTTGGTAAATACTACTGTAGTGAGTACCCTTGCACATGGACAAGTTTTTGCACATTTGTGCCTGTATGATAAATTCCTACTGGATAGGAGTATGTGCGCTTTCAGTTTTGGTATTATGAAGTCATCCTTCAAAGGTTTTTCCTCCAGTGTGTGTGAAACTGTCCAGGTCCCCAAGCCCACCTCAGTATCACATTGACTCTAGTGGTCTCTGGCAATATAATATGTAAAAATGGTGCTTACTTTAGTTGAGTTCTTTAACTATGAGTTTGGGCATTTTTATCATGTAAATGGCTATTTTAATTTATATGTCTGTTACTCATACCTCCTTCTCTTTTGTTTTTCTTACTGATTAAAAAAAATTACTGCTCTTACTTATTCATAATGTTTTTCTTCAGTACTGGAGAGTGAACCCAGGGCCTTCCCACTGAGCTACACCCCATCCCTGCCGGTTCCCCGCCGCCGCCACCCCCCACACCCCACAGGCCTTTTTTGAGACTGGGGCCCTCTGAACTTCCCATCCCCCTGCCTGAGCCTCCCGGAGGGCTGGGATTACAGGCACGCACCACCACTTCCAGCCCTATTGTCATTTAACAGGAGAAACGTTAGCCCTCTGTTTAGCATCCCTGGCAGTTTTTCCAAGTTTGTTTTTGTACTTAAAATTTGTTTACAGGACATTTTATTTACTCTGCAGTAGTTTTAGAATTTTATATATTCAGATTTATTAATTCTTCCCTTCATAGTTTTTCATGCTTAAAATTTTTTTTTAATTCAACAATGTCTTCTCTAGTAGTTTCCTGTTTAATGTTAGCATCCACCTGAAATCAAAAGGACTGTCTTGAGGCTCGTGGCTGCTGCCACGCCCCTCGCGCCCCGTCACTCACCGGCCGCAGCACTCTGCGCACCTCGCGGAGTATCTGCTCCTGGTTCCTCACCGAGCACAGCACCAGGGTGCAGACCACCGCGTCCATAGAGCCATCGGCCACCTGGTGCATGTCCTCCCCGACACCCACGACGAAGCGCTCGAACTGCAGGTGCCGATTCTCTGCAATGCTCTTGAACAAGTACTTCTCGAAGTTGGGGTTGGGGTCGATGCAGGTCACCCTGCACTCAGGTGGGTAGAACTTGAAGTTGGCCCCAGTGCCACAGCCCAGCTCCAGCAGGGAGAGCTTCCCTGAGGGGCCCGCGAACTCCTGCAGGTTGCTGAAAAGCTCCCGCTTCTGGCTTGCCATTTGCTTGTTGTATGTCACAGTGAAACTCGCTAAGAAGCTGGGAAACCATTTTTTGCATATCCGGTCCCATAAGCCCAGGAAATGCAGCAGGTACACGGGAAACAGCAGGACATAGATGACCAGCTGAAGGGCAAAGATGGTGAACGCCATCTCTCAGATGAAAGAACAAACAGCAAGAGTTGGAGACGGGGCTCCTTTAACTACCGGAAGCTGCTGCTGCTGGCCGCCCTCCAGAGCCAGTCAGCTGCCGGCGGAACTGGAACTCGCAGTGCTGGAAAACGTGCAGTCCAAATCAGACCGCGGGTGGGACGCTCTTGATTACCACCCTTTATTCCAAACCCTTTCTCTTTCGCTGTTTTCCTGACGCAGTTTTCTTATGCACAGTGTGCTTCAGCCGACCGTGACTGTCCAGTGCTATACCAAGCAAACAGCCCGTGAGTGGAGCCTGGTTAAATCACAACAGAAGACTAACTCCAGGGCGCCTTTATGTAGTACACGCTCCATGCCCATCCCTCACCCCTCCTCCTCCTGTATTTTGAAAGGGAAGGAAAGGACAGGCCTTCCTGGCCACAGTCAACAGGAGTTCTTCCTTTTACCTTCCGGGCTAAGGCTCTCAGATATTAACTCAGCAGCAGGCTTATTAAATCTGTTTAGG
>PVJO010031336.1:0-14450 GCA_004026905.1 Hystrix cristata
GATATAATAGGAAGATAATATACAAAGGAGAGGAGTACTAGAAAGAGAGAAGGGGGAAAGCAGGAAGGGAAAAAAGGAAAGAAAGGGGAAAGGGAATTCATGGAGAAATGTGAATAAACCTGCTGTAAATAGGGATGGTGGGAACAGAGGGGAGGGGTGGGGAAGAGGGGGAAAACCAAGATGCATCATGTACAGGTACAAAATAAATGTGATGAATGTGATCATTGTATGTACATTGTACCAATACATGTTCTTGGTTAAAAATAAAAATAAACTAAAATAAATGATTAATTATTTGCATCATGCCAAAATAAATGGGAATCATGTCCTGCCAGATTAAAAAAAAAAAAACAGAATAAGGAGGAACAAGAAATACCTTATCCTGCAGAATTTTTGTGGGTCAGCCAATTCCCTCTTCCCTTTCCCACCATAACCCCCAATGTAAACCATTGGCCCCTTTGTTCCCAGAGCTTCTGTGTTGCCTTTGTGCTTTAGAGAGGTTTCCCCTCTGGCTTTGTTCCTAGTAAAGCCCATTGCTGCTGTCCTGAGGTCGTGGTCTCTTTCTCTCCAGTACAGAGTACTGACAGTATACGTTTTTAATATTACAAGAATCAGCTATTTCATAAACACGGTCGTATATGCTTATCAAAACAATCATAAATGGTCAGTATAATTTGTCCATTTCACAGATGAGAAAACTTGAATTTCTTTGTTGAAGATCACAAAGTAACAGAGATCATATTGGGATTTGGTCTGTGGTCTTTGATTCAGGATCATTCTACTGCTGTTTTCACTAACTTCAATAATGAAGGAGTCAATCTTCTTAGTCTCTCAAAAATTATTTTTTATCTGAATTCAGTGTAAAACAGTGGAAAGACCCAATTAAAATTTGTTTCAACTGCCGCCTAGAATGGGAAACAGTTTTTAGTTTTAGAACTTTGGCATATTCTTGGACAAGACAAACTATGTAAAAAATAGTCGAAGCACTTTGTCAGAATCCAAAGAATAGCCAATACAAATGTGGGTAGAAGTTGTCTCAATAATAGACAGTGTATGTTGTTGTCTTACTCAATTTCTTGTCACTGGGACAAAACATCCAACACCCATGATTTAGAAGATAAGCGGTTTTTTTGTTTGTTTGTTTGGTTTTTTTTTGTTTTTATTTTTTGGGGTTTTTTTGTTTGTTTTGGTGCTGGGGATGGAACTCAGGGCCTTGAACTTTCAGGCAAGTGCTCTACCACTGAGCTAAATCCCCAACTCAGAGACATTTATTTTGGTTCACAGTTAATTCCACAGTCATCCACCTCTAAGGCAGAAATAGCCCAGCAGAGGGGCATGGCGGATGGAAGCTGCTCACATCGTGGTGGCCAGGAAGCAGCAAAAGAAGGAAGAAGCTGTGGAGGGTGATGCAGTATACCCTTCCAGGTCACACTCTCAAGGACCCTCCTCCTCTGACCAGACCCTACTTCCTAACAAGTCATAAATAGCACCCCAATAATCCAATCACCTTACAAAAGTCTTACCTTTGAAAACATAAGGTTTTTGAAGGACATTCTAGATAAGGGTAACAATTGTTAATAAAAGTCTTTGTCTATTAATAATACGAAGGGAAATAGTAGGTGTCTATAAAAAATATGAAAGATAAAGTTGATTTTGCCCACAAGTACGCCTCCAAGGTGGCTGGGTGTATAACTCAGTTGTAGAGTATGTGCCTAGCATATTTGAGTCCCTGGGTTCTACCATAAACACAAACTCACCCCCTCAATATTTGCTTTCAGATTTGTCAATCCTGTAAGTGCTTCTTTATAGCTAGTGTATTACTATATAATAGAATACAATCAGATACAGTGCAATACAAAATGGTACAGGCAATGTAATACAATGTGTAAAATGAAATACAATAAAATACACACCCATAGTAATGCAGTATGATACAATACATACATTAACCAAGCTTCCTGTTTCAGGATAGATGAGATTTGGCAGAAGTATTAGCTAGCTTTTTAATAAGTCTATATTGGGATCCCAGGTATAAACATAATTTTCAAACTATTCAGTTATACAGGGGTCAAGTGAAATTTTCCCTCTGTCCACTCATGTTTCACTGGAATAAAGTGACAAAGATTGAAGAAGAGAAAAGACGTATCTGCTTATTAATATGAAAAACTGGAAAACCACAGTGTGGGGGAAAATCACGGGGGTGTGATTACCCGCCCACTTAACAATATTCACAAAATTATATGCCCTTTTTATTTTACAGGGGAAGATGGGCACAGCATGTCTCTCTGGATTAGGCGTGAGACCTTCAATCTTTTCCTATTGTGGAAAACTCCCTACTAGGAAGAAAGGGGGATAGCAGTTAGAAATGCCTGTTTTCCCTTGCTATTTACTTTAATAATATAGATCCACTTTTCTTTTACAAAAGGAGGGCTTTTCAGAGCCATTTCTGTCACTGCAGAGTCTTCAATGTCTCTGAATAACCAATCCATAATATGCCTAAGAAATATATTTGGAGTGAGACATTTTATGTTCCCACAGTGAGTGTCTTTATTCTGGGTTTCCTTGGGCTAGGGAGTTTTTCAGGCATTTATAGAGGATTCCCAGGGCCATACCTAAAGGGGTTTTTCTTCTAATTCACAAACCTACCCCTCCATTGTACTCTTGACAACTCCATTAAGAAGAGTTAGAAAATCATCTATGCTCATTTTTCTCAAATTTGTAGGCTAAGTTTGTTCTTTTTTTTTTTTTTCCAGACTGTGTTTTTAGCAGTTTGATAGTCTGGTATTATCTTGAGATCAATAGCTCTTCTGGATCACATATAGACATTAGTGAGATTAACTCTATTGCTCTAGGAAGAGAACACCAAGTGCTCATAAGCTCTTTTTGCAAACAGCCCTTTTGTTGTACACTTAAATTGCTATCCTTAGAAAGATCCACATTAAGTTACCACATTGAGATAAATTATTCAATCATAGCAATTGTACTTTTAAGCCAGTAATGTGGATTCTAAATGACTATGGAAAATATCTAGTGATCATATCGATTAACGAATATCAAGAGTTTACTAGTTTGAACTTGACTTTCAGCCAAATCTTTGCCCTCACTCATGTAAGAGCTGAATTGAGCTCTCAAGAGCATTTCAGTATTTTTTCTTCCTGGTTTTTACAGTAGGTCTTTCACTTATAAATATGTATTTCACAAGGTTGGTATACAATTGAATTTTCAATTATCAGGGACTAGGAATAGAGTTATATTAAGTGAGTTGTTGACACATTACTAAACCGGTGTCCAAGATTATTTTAAAAACACCAATATCTATGGTCTTGGTTTAAGTGAAATAGGGCCAATTTTAATTGCTGTAAATATTGCTTAAGTGTATTTAATTTGGTTAACAATGTTCAATATTTTAATGATAAAAATCACATAAAATATTTCTTAAAATGTAACACCTTCAGCTACAGCACTCATAAGGTTTTAAATAACAAGAACAACACAGATCTAGTTCATCCGTTTACTATTCTTGTTTGCCAGCTTCCCAATGCAATGACAAAATACCTGAGATAATCAACTTATTTTTAAGTGTTATTTTATTAGTCCATGTTTGCTGTACGTACATTTTATAAATATCTTGGAGTGTTTGTACATGTACACAATACAGCTTGTTTCTTTTTTAATTCCTCTCCCCTTCTAGCTCTCATTTTCCCCTTTTCATTCTTGTTGATATTGTTAATGACAATTCAGGTTTATGGCATATAACATCACATTCATTAATTTTATGAGGACCTTACATGTGGCATTTCTTCACTGTGCCTATTTCCCCATTCCCCTACTTCTCCTCCCCCTCGTTCTTAGTCCCCTGGACCCCTTCCCATCTACAAGGGATACACCCCCTTGTCTTGGATCTATCCTTCCTTTATTTTTCTCTTAGTTTGTACATTGCCTGAGATGATAAGCTTATAATAAAAAGAGTTTATTCTATTCATAGTTTCAGAAGTTTCAGTCCAAGGACTGCTGGTCCCATTGTCCTTTGGCCTGGGGTGAGGCAGCACACTATGTCTGGAGTACAGGGTGAAACAAAAATGCTCACCTATGGTGACCAAAAACGAAAGAATAGAGACAGTAAATGGCTGAAAGTCCCAATATCCTCTTCAAAGTCATGACCGCAGTGTTCTAACATTTTCCTAAGAGACCTTAACTCTTAAAAATTCCACCACCTCCTTATAGTGTGCCACAGGATGAAAACCAACCATTCATTGCAAGAGCTTTGGGGGGGGGCATTTATCTACACTGTAACATCCTCCTTTTAGTTTTATTTCTTGAATATTTTGTAACTATCCATTATATTTTTAATGACCAGGTATTTCTCAATTATCTAATAGAATAATTAGAAAGAAGAATCTGAATCTGACTCTTACAAATATGAATAAATTATCTTGATATGAAATCATGATAATTTTGATACGAAAATTAATTTTCTAAAATTCCTTTTTTTGATATACACACAAAGAAGCAGAAATGGATAGTACTTTTTAGTCTCACTAAGACATATTTTCTTTTCGTGATTCTTTTCAGAGGAACTGATATTTGAATATAGTTGGAGCTCTGAATTAATGGAGCAAATTCTCATTTTTATAAGCAGAGATGGACGTACCAGTCAGGATTCTTGGTTCAAAACAATGGAAACAAATTCTAGTTTACTTGCACTGAAACGAATTTATTGAGGAATATCCACAACCTCACAGAGTCAACCTGAAGGCTAGTGATCCCATCAGAAAAAGATTAGTTTCTTTAAATGATTCACAGTTAATGTCATTCAATTGAGAAAATGTATGAATAATATAACATTCCAGAAGAAATGAAATGTCTTCAGAGCAAACAAGATATACCTATTGATAAGAAATCTCTTAAATCTATGGTGCTATTTTCAAGAATTTTTCTATGATTCGCATCCTCACAACTTTCCTGGTTTTCCTATTGCTTTTTACTACAAAGTCGTTTATTGAGGTCACTGCCAAACCTATTTGGTTTTGCAAGTTGATGAAACTTTTGAAAGTCATACTGGATACATAAATATTCTATCTTGACTAATCTCCAAATCACCATACCTCTACCCCCTACCCCTCCCTATCTCTTCACCTCACAGCCAATATGAGCCATCCATCCTTGCTAACCAACCTTCATTTGCTTCAAGTAGCAATAAGAATGAGTTAAAGGCATGCTATCTCAAAATATGACAAATTGGTATATTCATTTTTTCAAGCTGAATTCACTTGAAGAACTGTAACATTTGGCCTGTCTTTTCTATATGCATAATCCACAAAGATTCTTTTAGAAGGTGTGTCATTCCCAGATTGACAGAGACTGGTAATTGAGGCTGCAGTGAGGCTGAATAAACACACCTCAAAGTAACTCTTGTCTTCCCCAAGCTTCTACATCCTTCCCTGTATGTCTCTAAAGCTATCTGTTTTATCTGTCATTTCTTTATAAATTCATTGTACTTTATCTAAAAAGTGTAGGCTCTTTGACATTTCTTTGGACCTCTGTGGCGGTCCCCATGTACGTGTAAAATAACTGAAACTTTAATGTTTCTGTCTTGTTAAACAGCTCTTTCATTAGTTGGTTTCCTAGCTCAGCCAAACAGCCCAAGGGAAAGCAGAGAGGTTCTCTCTCCTACTTATGTGTCTATGCATTTTATGGGGGTTGGAACCAATTTAGGTTATTTTAAATTCAATGAAAATTTTATTTCCCTGGCTATTGATTAGTTCAGGAAATGCTGTGTGGTGTAACACTGAATATTGCACTCTCTTTTGGGTGGTGACCATGAGGGAATAGCAGGCATACTCATGGATAGCAAGACAGAAAATTAGAAAGAATCCAGATCTAGGCTGAGGGTGTATCTCAGTGGTGAAGCATTAGTCTATCATGCACAGGCCCTGGATTCCATCCTTGGGATCACAAACAAAATTAAAAAAAAAAGATTCAAATCATTGATGCTGTCAATTCTTAGCAGAATTTGGTTAATATGTTATCTGCCATTTTGCTTTACATCATAGTAGTCAGCCCCCAAATTTCTGAAGGATATATGATTTTTTTTTATATAGCTTATACATTTTGTTTTGTCAGAACAACTTGCCTTTCCTATTCTGCCATCACTTGTGTGTGTGTGTGTGTGTGTGCACGCACACCTTATGTGTCCTCATTTTCTCATTCTTCTTTCCTCAATTGGTTGTTGCAGTGGTGTGAGAAAAATATAAAAATAATAAGCATTCTTTGTTGGTATTTTCAATATCGAGTGCCAAACAATCACATTTGTTCTTTGTTGTCCATGGATGTAAGTTGTTGTATCTATTTACCAACATGTTCCCCACCCTGCGAAGGAAGCTGAGCCGATTTTAAAAAGAACAGACTTGGAAAGCAGTAGAGAGGGTAGAAGAAGAGAGAAAAGAAGTCATATCAATGAATAAATAGTGAGATAGCATCCCGTTTGCCTTTGATTGTGTGATTCCAGGTGTTCCTAGGCCTAAATGTCACACTGCACTTCTCTTGGTGTAGTTTTTCATCTTTTTCTTCTATAAGAAACATTAAGGACTCTCCTCATGGAATTTCTTGTGATTCCAAGTAAGCTCATAAAAGTATTCTCAAAGATTCTCGAACACCACTGGAAGTCACTGGAGTTGCTAAGATGTTCCTTGTCATAGCGACTCCTCAAAGTAACCCTTGTCTTCCCTAAGCATCTACATTCTTCCCTGTATTTCTCTTAGTAACATACTTAGAATTCACTACCCTTGTGAAGCTCTCTGTTTTATCTGTCATTTCTTCACAAATCTGTCGTACTTTATCTAAGTACTTTAAGTGGCAGGAAAAGTGCATGTCCTCTCTTTCAATATCCCTGCTGAGGTAAGCCTTTAATTTCATTTTTATTCACTATAACAACTGGCTAAGCAAGTGTCCTTCTAAAAGGTGATTTATACCAGAATATTAAAATCAATACAAAAAAATTCAAAACAGTTAAACAAAATCTTAAGTTAGAAGACAAAAGGTGACGTTTCCTTTCTTTTCATTCAAGCTGCAGACACTTGCCCAGGGTACTCTGCATTCAAAAACTTTGGCTGCCCTTTGAAATTTGTGTTGTCCCCCAACCTTCTCTCGTGTGTGTGTGTGTGTGTGTGTGTGTGTGTGTGTGTGTGTGTTGTGTGGTTTCATGGGTATGTTCCAATTTATAAATGAAGGAAGGCATTTTAGAACTAATATCCCAGTTTTGGAATTTTGAGTGGGGAATCTGAGTGTTTTGAAATGTCCATATATTCCTGAGTAAAAGGTTTGTCAGAACATGATGAAGGAGGTGTCAGGTAGGAAAATCACAACTTCTTCTATTGCCTTTTCTATAGATCTTAAAGTGTGAAGTGTAATATTTAGTTCAAGTGAGAAGTGTAATATTTAGTTGCAATCAATACCCTCTCTGAAATAGCATTATTCAAAAACAAGTCTGTAAAATGTGCTAAAATAAAATTTAGACAAGTTTTGGATCATTTTTATTATAAACCATTCCTGTCCCTGCTTTATTCTATAAATGCAGCTGAAGAGCAATTGACTGCATGTGTAATTAGATTTATTCATACAAATCTACACAGCTGTTATGTAAGGGAGAAAAAGGCAAATACCTACTTACCCACTTAGTATATATATTCCTATATACTGATTCTTTAAGTAATGTATGTATAATGTGTCAGAATACTGTTCTGTGCACTTGTGACGGATGCTATTCAAAATAATTCAAATTGTAATTGAGAGTCAGTATTTTCAATAAAGGTAAGTGGAAGATAGAAAAATAGATATAGATGAGGGGAGCGGGAGGGAAGTAGGAAGGGAAAGAGAGGAAGAGAGAGAGAGATGGAGGGTATGCAGAGAGAGGATCTTATCCTAAACCTTTACATAGAAGAATATGTCTACATATCTGCTTCTGCATTTAGCTTTCTAATAGTTTTTCACAGTTTCTTCCCTTCCTCCACCCCAAGATTATGCACTTTGTCTTAATATAAATGAACAACTTTGTTATGGCTTGTTTCTAGATGTCCCCCCAAAGCCTCATGTGGTCATATGTGGGGGTTTTTGGAGGTGGTTGAATCTAAGGTGTATGACACTGAGATTAAATGTGTGATGCTGGCATTAAGGGCATGTGATGACTACATTAGTCCACTGACTGGTTTGACATAGTGCATAATGTGAAGGCTCACCTTGGGGTTGGTTGGTAATACCCAAAGGGCAGATAGCCTGAATGGATATAAAGGGACAGAAAGAAGGCAAGCAGGCTGCTGCTTCTTTGCTGCTTTGATGGCTCCTGCCTGCTCTGCTTTGCTGCGGACTGTTTCTCCTCTGCGATGCCCCTCTGCCATGCAACCCTGACTTGGAGACAGCCAACAATGAACTGAAACCTCTACACATTGTGAGCTACAATAAACCTTTGGATGTTGGGTATTTTGTCTCAGCGATGAGAAAAGTAACTAAGGAAAACTTACAGATTCTTCTATTGTTTTCTGGCTTTTAAACAACTCATAGGTTTGTGTTAAAGTATCCTCAACTCACTCTTTCCCTATCTGCCATTAACAACCCACCTGAATTACATTTCTTCATTTTATATGTTTCATGTTAAACGGTGGAAGGTTGAAGATAGGAGCAAGGTATGAGCCATAACTTCGATTGATTCAGTGACATTCAGATGGCAGTAGCAGGGGGATGATAATGGTATTTCTAATTCACAGCTGGTTCCTTTGAGTTCTGTATTACAGGCACCGAGTTTTCAATTTAGAAAGGTTATTGAGATAGATTATAATTATCACTTCTGCTAAATGACATTGTATTTTTCAAAAATACCCTTTGGTACAGTTTTTTTTTATTAACTTGTTAATGCTTTCAAATTGAACAAAATTAAAATCAAGGATTTCCACAATTATATATCTTACTTAAATTAATATCATTGTATATTTTAGACCTCAGAGCTAATCCTTTTATAATGAACTCATTATTATCTTCTGACAGAGAATATGGTGAAAAATATTTCCCCCTAGCACATAGTGAATTGTTATTGACTCAACTAAACTCTTTGTGGGTAAAATATAATCTTTATGTTTTCTGACTCTGTGAGAGCAAGAAGTAATGAACTTTTAGTTCAAATGTTTAGTGAATAAAATTTTTCCTAACTGGCAACCAAGTAATAGAGTCAACTCACTTTTCTTTTCTCTTTAAAGCATTGGTCTTTATTCAATAACTTGCGGGCATGGAGGCAGCTTCTATTATCTCAAGATTTTTAAACTCCTCTCAAGTGAGAGTTCCACATGGTTTCTTCATTTAAATGTGCAATTATCCAGAATATCTGTCACATCAGTAGTCAGGTTCACATACATACACCAAATCCACCTGTAACCTGCATATTTTATTCTCTTAACAAATACTTACTGAATGTCTTTGATAGTTCCTGTACTGTTCCAGATGCTGAAAAAACGATGATGGACAATAGAAATGAGATGTTATTTTTGTGAAGCAAGCATTATAACCAATTTAGGTAGAAAACAAATAAATGAAATGTGACATTTCATGAGAATCTTTTTTTCCTCTGGAATTTCAAATAAAGTAAAGAAACAGAGAATGACGCATAATTTTATTTCCATGTTATGAAAAGCATTGCTATGACATTAAACATATTATATTCGCTATATTGAGCTGATATGCCAAACAAACCTTAGATTTTTCAATGGCTTAACCCAGTGAAAGATTGACTAATCATAACAGTCTGTAGCATGTGTTTCTGCCTGATGGGTGGAGGCCTCCATATTATGACTCAGGGAACCAAGATCCTTTCATCTCATGATTTCTTCATCCTCTGGGGACTCAGAACCTACATATAGTTGGACAAAAAGGAAAAGTTGAAAAAAATAATTTGTACTAGTTTCTTAATTGATTTGGTTTAGAGGTGCCACATCATTGTGTCATACCATTGGAGAGGGCATGTGACCCAGCTATGCTGGGGTGCAAGAGAGGACAAAAAGGGGAATGACCTGATACAAATTATGTTTGGTTATTTCTGTTTTGTTTTGTGGTGCAGGGGCATGATCCCAGGGCCTTCACACTGAGCTAGATCCTGAGCCCATTCCCTCTCTCTCTCTCTCTCTCTCTCTCTCTCTCTCTCTCTCTCTCTCTTCTGTCTCTCTCTCTCTTCTCTCTCTCTCTCTCTCTTTCCTTTTGAGACAGGGCTTGCTAAGTTGTTAAATTGTCTAGGTTAGGCTCAAACTAGCACGCCTTCCACCTCAGCCTCCCAGAGTCCTGGGATTACAAGTGTGCATCCCCATACTAGACAACAATTTATGATTTTAAAACGAGCTTCTAGCTTTTGTATCGAGAGTAAATTGTAAGGGGCATAAGTGGAGTCGCTCATACAGTCATCAGAGTGTTAGCTGATAGTGACTTGGAATAAGGTATTAAGGTAGCAATGGGAAGAAGACATCAAGCTCAATATCTAAACTGATAAAATGAGCACGGGTCAGTGGAAGAGAACAGGCAACATTAACTTCTTCTGAGAGACTTTTTTTATATCTCGGGAAACTGAGGAAACAATGCTTTATGTAGGCAATGGTAAGGATAGGATTCTACCCTTCAATAATATCTTGCTATTATACACTTTATTCCTTTAGAAATAGAGTTTGGTAGTAGTACAAAATGATAAAAATCAATAAAGACAGTCTAGTCCTTAAGCATACTCCAGTTAACAAAACAGTAAAAGTCTTTATCATTTTTTCTTTTTTCAGTACTAAGGATTGAGCCCAAAGTGTTCTGCACTGAGCTACATCCATCCCCAAACCCTTGTATATTTTTTATTTTGAGGCAGATCTTGCTAAATCACTAAGTTGCCCAACCTGGGCTCAACCTTTCAATTAGGTCTCCCACTGAAGTATTAACCAGGCCCAACCCCGCTTAGCATCTGAGATCAGAAAAGATTGGGCACATTCAGGGTGGTCTGCACATAGACTCAAACTTGCAAATTTGGGATCCTTCTGCCTCAACCTCCAAGATTTCTGGGGTATTTAATCTTTTAAAAAGTGAATTTCACTACAAAAGAAATACAAAGTTTAAGGCAGATTCTTGCCATCACACCCTGTGTTAACATATTTACCAAAAAATCAGAAATGAAAATAAAGAAAATTTTTAATATTGAGAAAAAACAATGATTATTCTTAATGACAATCTGTGGACAAAAAATTTGTTACTGTAAAACATGCAATTTTTACTTTGATTTCCTTATTCTGGAATTCCCTTTATTGTTTTTCTGGCTACCTTAAATTGTTAATATGTAAACCTTTTATGACAAGTAAGGTGAAAATGGTCTATCATTTCTTCTTACTTTAATCAGTGAGGTATTTGAAGGTAAAATGGTAAAATCTTGTGCCTATTGTTATCAAAATTAAAGTATACAAAACTTTGAAGAAGTAATTTTTACTGAAGATATCTTTAGGAACTAACAATTCATGTAAATGTGTTTATTTTCTCTCTCTCTCTCTCTCTCTCTCTCTCTCTCTCTCTCTATATATATATATATATATATATATACATATACACATATGAATATTCCAAGATTGTAAGTGAAAACATTCATTTGAGGATAAAATTTGCTGTACAAGATCTGGTTTGAAGAAAAATTCAAGGTCTCATTTTTTTTTCTTCTTACTCCCTAAAACATCAATGTCCAAAATAAACATATAAATATTTTTAAATTTTCCTAGTTACCACATTTAAAAAATAACAAATGAAATTATATTGGAGAACATATTTTATTTAACTCAATTTAATCCACTTATCATTGCAATGTGTAACCAATATAATGAAATATTAATGATATTTCTTTCTGTGTTAAACATTTAGTGAATCTTTGGACTTATAGACCATTTCAATTTAGACTAATTATATGTCAAGCATTAAGAGCCACATGGCTACTACATCAGACATTATATCCTTAAGACTGGTAACCTATATCAGCAATTTTTAAAAAAATAGCAGTCCCTGAATGTGTGTTCCTGTTTACTTTTCGAGGACTCATAGCTTACTGATACTATTTTCTGTACAATGCCCTGATAAAAAATATCAAAATTACTTTCTTGCTGTTCTCCCAACTTGAACTTGCAACTATCTTTCTTCACAGCCACCCAAATTGATGGATAGAATTTAGGGTGGGGGCGAAATTTTTTTTGAGAGTTTACTATTAATGCCAATAAACAGTAAAATCTTTCAGGTGTGAAAGGGGTAATATTGCAGAAATCAATAGTTCAATATGCCTAAAAGGAAGTTATTGTATTAAAACCAGAAAGCTGAAGTTCACACAAACCGTATAAACCTGCTTTCTGATTGCAAGTTCCATGATATTTTTCTGCTTTTTTAAAATTAGAATGAGAAAAATCATAGTATGAAAATATATTTGATTTATTATTTATAAGGTGCTTGATTGGCTATTACACAGACAATGTAAATTTATCTGAATATGGGTTAGAATTTTTACAGAAATCAAATGTTTAGAAAGGGAAAGAAAAAGTCACAGAACCATTTTCAAACCAAAGTATATTGAAAGTACTTTTAAACTTCCCTTAGGCCCCTCAGCCTAAGAATCCACTGTGGGCCCACTGCTGGCCAGGCTGCCTCCCAGTGGAATTACCAGCAGGAGGGGCCTGCCTAGGTCCCACTTGGGTCCCAGACACAGTGCGGTGGGTCTCCTGATCTTGAGAATACCTTGGGACAGTGAGAAACTGCTTTGTGGGCCCCACAGGCCACGCCCCCAGGCTCAAGTGACTCCACCATGGCCACTGGCAGGTTCTAAATCCATTAACATGAGTAAAATCTAGGACTCGACACTGGTGACACTATCTTTTACTCGTTCCCCCCTGTTTTCCTTTTCCTCTCTTTTCTTTTCTTTTTTCTTTTTTAGCTTTTCTTCATTACTTTCCTTATCCTTCTCCTTTTCTAAGTCACAAGCACCAATTAGAGCCAACCATGACCTTGACACTGAAGATAGTCCTGGAGACATAAAGATCATAAGAGCCAAGAAACACATATACCTAGAAGAAACCGTAAAAACAGACACTCCCTAGGAGAACACTATTACCAATCTTAATGTAACCTCCCACAAACAAAATATAAAACCAACACGGAGAACAAGCTAAAAGAGGTAAATTACATATGTATACAAAGAAAATGACAAGAAATAGAAGCAAAACACAACCCCACACCCCCCGCTCACCCAGAATAAATACAGAGGACAATGACCTAGAGGAAATCAGAAGACACCCAATCAAACTCTCAGATGTGATAGCAGCAGAAATTGAAAAGCAGATAGGCTCAGCTATAGAGAATATCAGGCTAAAAATAGTTGTCCAAGTCAAAAAAGAGATGACAAGCATAATGAAAGACCTGCTTAGTAAGTTCAGGGTAGACACAGATAAAAAAAACAGAGGAGCTTGGAAAAACAATGCAAAACTTGAACATTCCAATTTAGCAAAGAAATGGAACCCATGAAACAGATTCAAACAGATATCCAAGAAAAAAAAAAAAAACCCTCGCTGGAAAGTATAGGCAGCTGATTGAATGAGAGTGAAGATAGAATCTCAGACCTAGAAGACAGATCAGCAACTAGAGACAATGAAAAGAAAGACCTCTTAAAAATAGCTAGAGAATATGAAAAATCAGTACAACAGCTGCAAGACAATGAAAAGAAGAATATAAGAGTGATAAGAGTGAATGAAAAAGCAGGAGACAATGCAAAGGATCTAAAGAGACTATTTACAGAAGAAATGATGGAAAACTTCCCAAGCATGAGAAAAGAACTTGATATACAGATAAGTGAGGCATATAGAACCCCAATTACCCATAATCAAAATAAATTCACACCAAGGCACATAATAATCAAGATTCCAGAAATTCAGCAAAAGAACAGAATACTGAAAATTATTAGAGAAAAAAACAAATCACCTATAAAGGTAAACCCATCAGAATCACAGCAGATTTCTCTACACAAACCCTTAAATCAAGGACAGCCTGGAGCAAACTATTTCAAGCCTTAAAAGAAAACAGTCTCCAACTCAGGTTGATGTACCTGGCCAACTATCTTTCAAACTCAACAATGAAATAAGATACTTCCATGACAAAGAACAACTGAAGAAATTTATGACCTCCAAACCACCTCTACAAAATATCTTGAAGGAGATCCTGGAAAAGGAGAGTTACCTGTAATTACAAGGACACTAATAAAAACCCACCAGGTAAGACGAGCAGTTGAACTGAGGTGAAACACAGAACCAACAACAGAAAAGATATATGGCAAAGATGAGTCAACTCATAACAGTTGTAACCATCAATGTAAATGGGCTCAACTCACTTATCAAAAGAAACAGGCTAGCAGAATGGATCAAGAAAGA
>PVJO010031337.1:0-14423 GCA_004026905.1 Hystrix cristata
CAACAAGAAGAAAGATACAGAAGAAGAGCACTTAACAAAATTTCCATCAAAGTTTTGGTCATGGGACAGGGATGGAAAGTGATGGCCTGTTATGTGATGTATGTAACCTAGTTTCAGAAACATTCTTGAGCAGGGAGCTTGTCAGAAGAGAAGGGAGACACAATGACCAGAGCAAATATCTCTGAGAAGAATCTGTAATTGGCTGTGCCCGTGCAGGTCTGATGCAGTCTTTAACCATCGCAAGGTCCCTTCATCTTACATTCATGTCAGGCCCTCCTCTGGTCAGAGTTTCCCACAGAATTATACTCTTGCAGAATATTTACCAATAATCATTACAGAGTGTATAAGGAAAAGACATGCGAAAAAACTAAGAGTAAAGGGCTGGGGATTTAGCTCAGTGATTAGAGTGCTTGCCTTGTAAGCACAAGAGCCTGAGTTCGATCCCCGGCACCACCAAAAAAAAAAAAAAAAAAAAAAAAAAACTAAGAGTAAAGCAAATTCAGTTTGTGTAATATATTTGAACTTAATATAATTCTTTTTAGTTCTATAAATTTTTACACAAGATAATTAAAGAAAATACTTGTGTCAGAAAGTTGCATTTAATACTACTCATTAGAGTTCTTTTCTAATAATGTAAACCAAAGTGACTTATCCTGGGCCAGCAATTTCATCATCTTATGTGTATAATGGGTATGATTTTTGTTAAAAAATGTAAAAGCAAATAGAATGATAACTTAGGGATCATCACAATAGTCCCAAATTAATCTGTTCCTGGAATTCAATCTTCTAGAATTCTAATCATACAAAATATTAAAAATTACATTTTAATTATTAAGAGCTGCATTTGTCTTAGTTTTATTTATAATGACAACATCTTTAGAATTCCTCAGATTCATACAACAGAACTGCAAGGTGTTTAAAAGTAGACTATCAAAATTAATGTTTACTTTGCAATGGAGGATATATATTATCAAATGCTAAACATAATCTGGTTTTGATTTATATGTATTTAAACATTAGAATGGAGAAAACTGTCACCAAAGAGGGTCCGAGGAAGTCCATGTAGTGGAGATGGGGAGCTGTGATTCGCCTCACCCATTTGACAGACTATAGTTTCATTGATTTCCTTCACACAAAAAAATAATTGCCAGTAAGACACAAAAAGGATTTATTAGGCACTTAAAAGTACACAGTCAAAGAAATGGAGTGGCAGCTTTCTAAAGGAAGTGAGGTGCAGTTAAAGGCTAGAGCGATGTATTGGGACTTTGGAGGGGAAATCAGTGGAGCTTGCGAATCTATGGGAAAGAGGGATTCAATTTATAGAGGAAATGTTGCAGCTGTTTTTGCAGGGCAAGGGCGATAGAACATTCCTGGGCAGCCATCACAGCGACAGAGCTGTATCCCATCCATGGGAAAACTCTTGGGCCAGTGGATAGTGCTGCCTATCTACTTCCAAAGCTTTTGTGAATCAAACTACTCAGGGTGGACTGTCCAGCTATTTTGCAGGGTCAAGAGGAATGAACGGAAAACTGCTAGGTGCACTAAAGCCAGCAGGAACGCAGACAGGGTGCTTAATTCTTTCCTGGGGGCCTCCACAGGCTGAGTTGCTCAAGGTGGGGTTTCTACCTATTTCCCAGGGATGTGTGACAGTCAGCAGCAAGACTTGATGGGTTTTCTTAGGTAGGTGAGCTGACATGCTGGGAAAACTGGCCAATTACTTAAACAAACAAACAAAAACAAACAAACAAACAAACAAAAACACTCGAGTAGATAGAATTGCCTGTGTAGCAGGAGTTTGTGTAGTAAAGGGTATGACTGGGGAAGGATTCTTTTTCTGGGGCAATGCAATATTATGGTAATCTGCAGATCACCAAACCAGCCTCAGGATCACAAGCCTTTTCAGCCACAAATAAATCAGCTGACTGGGGCCTGAATAGAAACTCCTGGGGACTTTCTGTTTGTATTCTTCTTACCAAGCCAAATGCCTCTTAGTTCCAAGGTGATCTCAAAAGACAGGACAACAGATGCTTTGTGCTTAGTTCTCTCTTTGTTTATGAGACCGTTGTGACTATCTGTGCTCTTCAATATCTTGCCATATCCTCACTTTACCTTGGCAATCTGCCTCAAATATTTTAGGGAAATCACTATTGATTTTCCTTGTTTTGGTCTTTTATTTTAGAAGGAAGAAGTCTAAGCAGTCTAGTCAGGCATCCTGCTGATATCCGGAGAAAGGGTACAGGATATATTAACAGAGTAACAAAATGCTTCAAAACTGAGGATTAGAATTAGTTAGAGATTTCTGTGAAAATATTATAAAACATTGAATGACACACTTTAAATTAATGAATTGTAGTTATGTGAATTATACATCATCAAATTTCTTACAAAAGTTTTCTTGAATCATGCTATTCAAGAATTGCTTGTCACCAATGTAACTATTTTATTTCTACATCTGTGTCACAAGACTGTGGCATTAGTCATCTTATATTTGCCACTGTTTTTGAAGCATTTTAATATTGCTTACATAAAACAACTGACTGAAACTTGCTGGTCATTGAGTCCAAGATAGCCAAAATCACTCAATTATAACAGAGAAATTAAATACTCTCATAAAATCATGCTATTGTTTACATTTACCTTTTCTACCTGCTGTTAGTCCACATGCTCTGACTGCCCATTTGATAGATTTACTTGACCAGTCCAAGTTATCTTTTAACTTCTTGTTTAATTTCTCCCAGAATGCAAGCATGAGTAACCACAGAAGGGAGTACAATTTGGAAAGAAGTACTGCATTTTACCAAGATGTCTATGAAATATATCTCAGCTCTGCTGCTGCTACAGTTGGGTTTTAATTTCAACTGCGGGAGCTGTGGAAAGGTGCTGGTCTGGCCGATGGAATACAGCCACTGGATGAATATAAAGACCATAATAGAGGAACTTATCCAGAGGGGACATGAGGTGACAGTTTTGAGACCTTCAAGTTTCATTTTTGTTGATGTTAATGCATCATCTGCTATTAAATTTGAAACTTTTATTACATCTACCAAAAGAGATCAATGGGAAGAATTTTTCATTCAGTTGGTCGCTCAGTGGATAAATATGGGGTCACCAGATTCATGTTTGGCATATTTTCCAATACTGGAAAGCCTTTTTAAAACATTTTCTGATGGTTGGGAAAATTTATGTAAAGAAGTAGTGTCAAACAGGAAACTCATGATGAAACTCCAAGAATCAAGATTTGACCTCCTTCTTGCAGATGCCATCGGTCCCTGCGGTGAGCTGGTGGCTGAGCTCCTAAAAATACCCTTTGTGTACACTCTCCGCTTCTCTCCTGGCTTCCAAGTGGAAAGAGGTGGAGGAGGGCTTCTGGTTCCTCCTTCTTATGTACCTGTCATAATGTCAGGCTTAAGTGGTCAAATGACTTTCATGGAAAGGGTCAGAAACATTATATGCAAGCTTTATTTTGACTTTTGGTTTGAAACATTTAATGAGAAAAAGTGGAATGAGCTTTACAGCAAAATTTTGGGTAAGTCATGTTTTTAATTAGTAGAGTGAGACTATCTTGTGTCTTTGCAAGTGAGCTTCAATGAGAGGAATAGGAGGAATTTGTCATATATTATATATATATATATATGGTGAAATAATAATTAAAATTATCTGTCAGTCTCACAGATGTAGTAGAAACATTTACATTTTGGGATCATGTTGCAGCCAGTGGCCCACTACTAATATAGGTCATTCCAGGAGGTCACACAATTCGACAGTGAAGCATTCAAGTTTTAACCTTATAATTTCATATCAATTTTATCTTCTTTTCATTTTAAAATAAGTCAGTAGGCACCTTTTTAATGTTTTTATGAAAGAAGACAAGTAGACTGAGGAGTTACACTTGTTTCTAGCAAAACTACCTGGTAGTATGGAGGGAACTGTTTTCCCATGAGTAGACAAGTTTCCTTAGCTAAAATACCTATTTTTTATATACTATCTAAAAAATACCTTCAGTCTTGTGAAATACAGTGTTTTATTCCTGACTCAAAAATTATAATTTGAATATTCTAAAGATTCCACATGCTAACATAGGTTCTTACCTATCATCCATTTTAAAGTTTTAAAATCTGTAGAAATGTGGACATCAATGTGTTTTTCATCACATTGTTCCATTTGAAAAAAAACACAATCCAGTATAAGTACCAATCTCTGTCTCTGTAATTTTTGCAAATTTGCCAAGACATGATTACAAAGGCTTGCAAATGATAAACACATATTATTAAGCTACTAATACAAAGGAAAATCAATAGTAGCTACAAGAAATGCAGTCATAGTCCTGTAGAACTCACAGTTCCCTTGGATCAGGTACCAGCTTGGTAAATGGCAGACACAAAGGAATTTCTGAAAGACTTGTTCCAAAATTAGAGTAAGACACTTGCCTCTGAAGTGAGAATATTTATTTATGTTTGCATCTGTTATGTTGACAGCTTTAGAGAAACAAGAATGCATGCTTAATTATATAATTTTTAATGACTACTTATTATTGTGAATATGCTTAGGTAACGTTAGAGATATAGTCTCATCTCTTTCTGTCTTTCTCAAGCACAAGTGAACCACACATAAAACAAGAAAACTTTATTGTTCATATGTAAATATATTTTTGTAAATTAACAATCAGTTTAAATATTACTCCTACATCTTTGAAAAGTACAAGGTAGATTCACTCAACATTTCTGTAATTATCCAGCCTGTTCTATTTTTTCCCTTTCTATGTTCAGGAAGACCCACTACATTATATGACACAATGAGGAAAGCAGAGATGTGGCTAATTAGGAGCTACTGGGATTTGGAATTTCCTCGCCCCACCTTACCAAATTTTGATTTTGTCGGAGGACTCCACTGCAAACCTGCCAAACCTCTACCTAAGGTAAGTACATTCCTGCCTCTATTTTTTCTTTTAATTTTCTGTGAAAATGCTCTGAACTATTCATTGAGAGTCAACTCACAGTGAGAAAATTGTGGGAAATGGACAAGTATCTTTCCAATTAGAAACTCATATTTTAGGTGGGAATGGTAGGACATGCCTGTAATCCCAGCACTCCAGAGGCTGAGGCAGGAGAACCACTGGGTAAACTAAGCTTGAGAAACATAGCAAATTCATGGACAGACTGCATAGGAAGACCCTGTTTAAAAAAGAAAACTTCTCATGTTTCTATTCCAGTCCAGTACAAATATCTGCATTTCATTACCATTACAAAAAAATATAGGATGCCTGGGAGGTACTCAGAATAGAGTCCAGTAAATTATGGTCCTCACTATTCCTCTTCATCACTCATTCATTCATTCAGAATCTATGAAGTGACTAGTGTACATGATCAGGAAGTGTAAAATAGCCACAGAAGCAACATAGACATAATGTTTGCACCTAGCACACATTTTGGATAATATTTGGAAAGCCACAGTATTATTAAGTAATAAAAATTATGTGGAACATATCTTTAAGGGGAAGGATTTTAATGTTAAGAAAGCTTTCAATTGGGATTATAGAATCTGTCCCAGAGAGTTTAATAATAATAATAATAATAATAATAATAATAATAATAATAATAATAATAATAATAATAATAAATTAACAAGGTGCAGGACTAAGCCATGCGATCACTGGTAAAGATAAAAATGAGATAGCTGTTAGAATATTTAGGAACAATTTCTGAGATCTGCATGCTTATTTTATTAGGACACTAGTTGTGCGAGATAGCAAATTTAGAACCTGACAGCGTCCAAATATCTAATAAAAGCACTGGTGACACAGAGAAAAGAATCGAGCTAAGAAAACAGATGATCAAATTTCCTTAAAAAAAAAAATCCTTGAAGATGCCGTTAGTGGATTAGATTCCAGAGCTACAGAATGGTAGAAGTGGGAAACATTCAGAAGGTACTTGTAATCCAGACAACACATGATGAAATGTAGACTAAAGTATGCACGCGTGTGCAAAATCTACTCATATAATGAAAGTAGAAGTTCATATTGAGTGTTGTGAGGATAAAATTTAAAACAGTTTAAAAATATCTGTAGAATTTAGTGAGTGGTCCAGAATTAATGATGGTCTATTCCTGATATTACTATCTTATTATCAATATTTATTACCTAATATTTGATAAAATATTATAATTAAATTTGAACTGACAACCTTATGGTTTAAGATGATAATCTCATGAAAATTCATAATGAAAAGAAATTCTAAATACGTCTCTGAAAGTAAATGTATAAATTCAGGCAATAAGATGAACAAGGTGAAATGAGGACATTTTATGAGAAAAACTTAAATTCCTTCTTAGCATTCTGGTTTACAAGGAAGAGGATTGCTAAATAGTGTGCTTTGAGCCTCCCAGGAATATTTGTCACCAATCCTAACATCGTCCTGTTTGCCCATAGCGTTGAAACCATTCCTCACTTCACATCCCAGAGTTTTGCACTTCAGCATACAAAGGGGATGTATTACTCTCTTGAAATGGGTATGTAATGGCAAATAGCCAGCCCATAGGATACCTGAGCAAAGTTACCTCCAGTGACATGGTCTTGGCATCAACATTACCCAGCAGAATGCGTGGAGAGTAAAGGTCCGCTGCATTTGTATTAAGCACCTCATAGTTCCTATGATTTCTCAGAAAATCAATTTGATATGAATCAGAAAACGAGCGCTGGTGGGGCTGCGGGAAAAAATGAACCCTTTTCCACTGTTGGTGGGAATGTAGACTGGTCCAACCACTGTGGAAATCAGTGTGGAGATTCCTCAGAAAACTACAACTAGAGGTTCCATTTAACCCGGCTATTCCTCTGCTGGGTATCTTCCCAGAAGAATTAAAATCATCATATCATAGTATCACAGTGTTATATGAACAACCATGTTCATAGCAGCACAATTTGTAATAGCTAAGTCTTGGAAACAACCTAAATGCCCAACAACTGATGAATGGCTAAAGAAGATGTGGTTTTTCCACACAATGAAGTACTACACCACCATAAAGAAGAATAAACTAGAGTCATTTGTATGTAAATGGAAGTTCCTTGAGAACAAACCATTAAGTGAAATAAATCGGACACTTATCAGTACCCATTGAATTGTTTCTCTGACATGAGAAACCATAAGTGTAAATAAGGACAAAGGTTTAGAATAGATATTTTGTTTAAAAAAAAAGAGAGAGAAATAGTATTCAAAAGAGAGAACTAGATAGGGGAAAGGGGCATAAATAAGAAGGTTAAAAGAAAAGTAAGATGAAAGGGGGAAAAATGGTAAAGTGTAACTACACTTGTTGCAAATAGGGAGGGGTGGGTGAATGGAAGGGAGGGGAGGGGAAGGGGGGAAGAGGGGGGAAAACCAAGATGTATCATGTACAGGTACAAAATAACCAGGTTGATTATGATCATTATGTATACAATGTACCAATACATGTTCTTGGTAAAAATAAAAATTAAAAAAACTATATTCTGGCAGTATATAGAGTGATATTTGTTATGAAGAAACACAATAATCTAATGTATTTTAAATTGACATCATACGTCTAATATATATAGAAATGAGGCATTCTTTATTGCTCTAGTGTATGTGATCTTTTAAGAAGTCTTTTTTGTTTACCTTCTTATTAGTAGCAATTTAAAACTGAAATCTGATTATGTGGTTAAAATCCAGTATCCTTTTGGGGTGAAAATTTTTTAGGGGCTGGGGATTAAGCTCAATGGTAGAGTGCTCACCTAGCAAGTGCAAGGCCCTGAGTTCGATCCCCCGCACCCAAAACCAAAAACAGAAAATTGTTTAGACTGTGCCGTAACTCCACAACTCAAATATCTGAGGCAATATTAGTGAATGTACTAAACAACGTATCCACATACTAGAGGGATTTCTTCGTGAAAAGCAACTGCGAGTAAGAGCAGCAAATGAAAGCAGAGAAGATAGAGAAAGAGAACTCTAAAATGGCACATATAGCTGGTGTGAAAGTACACGGAATGGAAGTTTAGAAACTTGTATCAAGTCTTAAAACTTCAGTTGTATGGGATACTCATTTGAATCTATGCAAAGAAAAAAAATTCAAGATGCACAAATCTATCTATTTAGTAGTTATTTATATAAATAAAACCTGGAAGTAACCTAAACCCCCCAAATTAGGGAACAATTAAATAGTAAAATACGTGCCTAGCACAACATCACAGTAGTTTACTTAAGAAACCTTGATAACCTTAAATTAGCCATTACAGGAAGTTTAGGTTTTACTATATATACATATATATACATACATATATACACGCACACACACCCACACACACACACACACACACACACACTATATATATATATACACTATATATATATACTACATATAGTCATGTGATATATACATAATCACTATAGTGATGATATATATATATCACTATAATGTCTCACCAAAAATATTTAATAACAATTAATTGGCCATAATAAGTGTATGAGATGAAAACCAGAAGAAAAAGAAAATAAAATCACTCTTTTATGTTTATTGTAAACTGGAATATAAATAAGAACTAAAATTTTCTACAGATTGTCATACAATTTAAATTAACTATACAGCTTTAATTTTACAAAAAATAATTGTTTAGAACATTGATTACGTAAAAATATTATTTACATCACTAGTTGTATATCTTAGCCTGAAATGCTGAAGAGATCACTTTGTCTTACATGTATTTTATCAGAGCACTATAATAATTGCTGTGAATTCTTGATTTTATCTTTTTTTTTAATAATTACAATGTTTTCAATAGCATTTGCTGTGCTTTTTTTTTTTTTTTTTCCTAATGGAGCAAATTCGCTCTTCACAGGACATGGAGGACTTTGTGCAGAGCTCCGGGGAACATGGCGTCGTGGTGTTTTCTCTGGGGTCGATGGTCAGTAACGTGACAGAAGAAAGAGCCAACGTGATTGCTTCAGCCCTTGCGCAGATTCCACAAAAGGTTGGCAAAGTGTCTTAGTGGCAGAGAACCACTGAAGAAATCATTGCTCTCTACAAAGATTGGATCTCAGAAACTTGTTCTTTTTCTTACAGGATTGCCGAGGTCCCTGTAAAATCTAGCAATGTTTCAGAAACAGTTGTTTCATTTAATAATGCCCTATCACAATAACACTAATCAGTTATTGGAAAGGCTCTGAAATAAATCATGGAAATTAGGAGTTCCATGTTATCTTCACCTCTTTATTTTTCCTAATTTTAGAGTAGGTTTCTTCAATGTACTGTTCGGGGGTTATATTAAGAACGCAGAAAACCAAGGGAGGTGGGTGCAACGCAGGATCCATGTACTCAGCAATGTTAATTAAAAAATGAGGAACACTACGTGGAGTGGGCTTCACCCACATCTGAAACAGAAAGATTTGTAAAAAACTGGGTGGTGATGGAACCTGTGCATTGCAAAATACAGTCCACGAGGTCTCTGCTTTTATCTCATGGGTTTACTATCTTCCCAATCAGAAAAGGAAAATGGAAATAACAAAGAGTCAGAAAAGAGAAGCCTGTCTGAGGAAGATGTTCAGATGCCCTCTATATAACGCATAAGAAAGATTAATTTCCTAACATATATATATCAACTTCAGTCTTCGAGTAGCTTTAGACTAGGTTTTAGTTACTGTCAGATACAGCAGTTTTGGAATCTCCCACGCCATTTTTTAGCTGAGAACGTGCAGTTACTATTAACATTCCCACAGAAAACAGAGCTCAAACTTTTGAAAGTGATGCTTCATTTGAGGAGAATAACTTGGCATTTCTAAACCTCATACCTCATTTTAGAACAGGGTAATGAAATGGTTGAACTATGGCAGACGATATTCATCTCAGCTGTGAACACTTTGTACTTCATCATGGAAGAGAAAAGAATTAGTTGCAGAAAATTTAACTACTTTAAAATATTCAGTTTTTTGAAAAGCTACATTACTTATGAAACCAGCTCTATTTCCTAAACTTAATTTCCAGCCCTAGCAGCAATGATGATACTATGGATTCTTTTTTTTTACAAATTTTTTGAGTGGATACTGGGGATCAAACTCAGAGCCTTGTGGTTGGTAGGCAAGTACTCTACCACTTGAGCTAAATCCCTCACCCCTGAACTGTGGATTCTTTTTGACAATACTAGCTGAAACTTTTCCAATAATTAGGGATTAATAATTTCTAATACAAGACAAATTATATATACTTCATAAAACCGATTGATTTCTGACAAAAAGCTGGTTATGTGGATTACATAATTTACACATTAAAAATGATATTTTATGCATCTAAATTTAATAAAATAAGCTTTGGAGCAAGTGATTATAAGTAAACTATAATGATTTTTTTTTAAAAAGGTTACTATTAATATTGGAACAAGAGAGTTAGTATGTAAGCATGTATATTAATGAAGATACAGACCATTAGTAATTATTTTTGCAAATTTCTATATTTCTAAAATATTTTAATATTTGATTCATTCAAATATTTTAATATCAATTTCTAAAATATTTTAATTTTGCCTGTGGTATTTATTTGTCTAAGTCACTATGTGTGAAACATGATTACATTCAATCTGAGTAAATATAAATCTAAGTACAGAAAATATTTTTATTCTTTTTGTCTCAATCTCTTCTTAAGTCTCAATATTTAACTTCCTTTTCTTCACTTAAAATCTATACAATGAAAGGCACCTAACTTTGTGGTCTCTAAATTTTAAAATACTCTAGTTTGCAATTCAACATATTGACTAATGTATTTATCAAACAGGTTCTTTGGAAATTTGATGGCAAGAAACCAGATACCTTAGGACCCAACACTCGGTTGTACAAGTGGATCCCCCAGAATGACCTACTTGGTAAGATGCAAGATAACAAATACTGAAAACCTCAGTCCATAAGGCTGATGATAGCTCAAGATGAAAGAAACCAGGGAACATTTGTTATTACAAAACCAAAACTAAAACCAAATTTCATTATAAATATTTCCAGTCTTTGGGAAAGGAAAATAAATTGTAATAGTTGATTTTCGTTATATATAGAAATAGTTTTATGGTCCTCATTTCAAGTGTACTTGCTTCTCAGAGAGGATGTTTTAATAATTTTGAAGGTTGTCTTGCACTTATCTTTCCACAGAAATGGAGGTTTACAAATACTACTCAAAATAACATTCAATTTCTCAGTGGACACTGTTTTTTCTTTTAGGGGGAGTTTTCATGAGCCAGGGTCTCGCTATATGATTCAGGCTGGCCTTGAAGTCACTATGTAGCTCAGGCAGGCCTCAAACTTTCAATCCTTCTCCCACAGCCTCCCAAGTGAGTGCTGGGACTACAGATGTGCACCACCATGGCCAGCTGATACTATATTTTCAATGGGAAAAAGTCCACACTTTTTCATCATGATTTAACATCTCACTCTTTGGTCCCAGTGCCACATCTTGCTGACATACAGAACTTTTATATCAGAGTTAGCGAACGAACTACCTCTTTAAAAGAACAAGTTCTAATACACACATGGTCCTTCTACTATGCCACCTGGTTTGTTTTACCACATTGTCTGAACCTTTCCTGGAAATCATGTATTCGTGACCTTTCAGATAGCCTTCACTTTCCTTTCCCTTCTTGATCTGAGATACAAAGAAAAGCAGTGTCATTGTGTTAATGTTACAGGCAGTGCAAGCCTGTAACACCAGCACACAGGAGGCAGAGGCAGGAACACTGCTGAGAACTTGAGGCCAGCCTGGACTGTATAGTGAGTTCAAAGCCACACTGGACTACATAGCGAGACCTGTTCGAAAAACAAAACAAAACAAAACAAAACAAAACAAAACAAGCAGTATCATTGTAGTTGCATAGATACAAATTCTTTATCTATAAAATGCCACCCCTTTCCATGACTCTTATTGTACATTTCTCATTGTATTTCTAAGATTTATAACGAATTATTATGGTGACATTCACCTAATTGTAGGTCATCCGAAAACCAGAGCTTTTATAACTCATGGTGGAGCCAATGGTGTTTATGAGGCAATCTACCACGGAATCCCGATGGTGGGCATTCCTTTGTTTGGGGAACAACGTGATAACATTGCTCACATGGAGGCTAAAGGAGCAGCTGTTAAACTGGAGTTCAAAACATTATCAAGAACAGATTTGCTAAATGCACTGGAGACAGTCATTTACAATCCTTCGTGAGTACAGACTTTGTTTTAAATCTACGTTGTATTTATAGATGAATTCTCACATGAAAACCAATGACGTAGCAAGGAGTCTGAAATGAAAATAATGGAAAGCAATTTGCTTAATACTGAAGGCACCATTAGTAACCTAGTGCGAGTAACACACTAAATTTTTTGGTGTTTCTATTTGAAAAAATCTGTGGGAGATTTAAGGATAGTGCAAATTTGGAAATATCCTGTAAATGGAATGAGAGGAATTGTTGATGACAACAGAAGAATCACACAGACATATGAAGCAAAGAATGAAATAGGAGTCACGCATGTTGTAAGGGTATCATCCTATTTATTTACCTATGAACTTGAAACAGAGCTATTTATTAAAAGACAACACATAAGAGTCAGTACACTATTCAAAAAGGCAACCTGTTGTATAGTTTTAATTATTAAAAAAATGGATAAAATTGCAATACTGGTTTCTGTTCAATTCTGTAATCCTTAGTAAGTTTACTCTCACATGTAGTATGAACCTTGACAAGGATTTGCTTTTTGTCTGTAAATTATGGTACTTATTTGAACCTTATACAACCTCTATTAATAGTTTTATACAGTATAATTCTAGCTCTAAGCCTCAAAAATAGTCCATATGTTTTTGTTGGTTTTTGTTTGTTTTACCTTTGGGAAGGAACTGATTCCAAGCTCTAGGTTTGAGATAACAGTGCTCCCGCAGCTGTTCTGTTCACCTCTTTACAGTCTATTAGCTGAAAAGTTCTAACCTACATATTAACATTTCTAAAATGATCACTCAAAAAAAATCATTTCTTTTAGCATTTTTGTGCATTCAGTTTTACCCCTTCCAAAAATTCTCATTCTATTATTTCTAAATAATTCTAAATGCATTTAATTTTCCTTCAGTTTTAAAGAGAACGCTACGTGGTTATCAACTATTCACCATGACCAGCCAATGAAGCCCCTGGACAGGGCGGTCTTCTGGATCGAGTTCGTCATGCGCCACAAAGGGGCCAAGCACCTGCGGCCACTTGCCCAGAACCTCACCTGGTACCAGTACTACTCACTGGATGTGATCGGGTTCCTGCTGGCGTGTGTGGCAACCGTTACTTTCCTTGTTGTCAAGTGTTGCTGGTTTTGTTTTCAGAAGTTTGTAAAGACAGGAAAGAAGAAAAAGAAGGAGTAGAGCTCTTTCGGATATAAGGCATTAGAAGTGAGGCCATTTCCTTTAACTCAATCACCATGGCTCACAACATTTCAAGATGATTCTCTGTGTTTTACAAGACATTTGTCTTCTTGATTTACCTACATATTGTAATCTTATTTAAGGAATGTGTAATTCTAACTTCAAAGTTCCTGTAATAATTCTAGTTTAGTGTTGACAAATTTATTATCGTAAATATTTAAAAAATGAAAATCACTGAATACTCAAATTTTTGATTGGAGAAAAGTAGCATTTTGCTGTATTTTCAGAAACATTTTCTATTCCAATAAAATATAATCTTTTGGAATTCTGTGTTTGTCAAAGAAAATCAGAATCAGATATTAGTTAAGGTAGAAAGACAGATTTTATTCAGACAACTAACGTAGCAAAGAGAAATTTGAATATAAACTGAGCTCGATTCCTACTAAGAAAAATATGAGTATTGTGTAATAGAATAAGAAGAGTCTCTGGAGAAGTGAAGAAGGGAAGCCAAAGGGAAATATTGGAATATAGGGAAATGGAAAAATTACAGAGGAAGGAAACAGAAAAAAATTCTGAAAATGGCCTGGCAAATGGGCTGAGCCAAAGTACAGTTTGGAGTTTGGGAGAATCACATTTTCATGAGCAAAGTTTTAACATGAAGGGTAAGATCACCTGCAGGGACATAACCCATGACTTAACACAGATGGAAAGCACCAGGAAGTTAGTGAAGTCCGTAGCACATCAGTAAGGCAAATATTTTGCGCTATAGAAGAGTTAACAGTACACAACCCTTTAGAAATACCAAATATTCTCTAGGAAATTTCTACTTGTTTCACAAATTTTTGTTTGTCCTGACTAGTTTCTTTCCTGAAACCTTATAACCTGGTCTTATACTTGGTTAGAAGGATGACATGTAGCCCTGAATACTCTCTAGTTTCTATTTTTGTTTTAATGAATGATTTTATATAACTTGATGGGAAGACAAAAAATGAAAGGAATATGTCACTTTAGTTAAGAATATTAGCTGAGGCTCTAAGAGTTTAGTTCAGTACCATGA
>PVJO010031338.1:0-14431 GCA_004026905.1 Hystrix cristata
TTTCTGAGTCCTGACGCTGACATTCCAGGCTGTAGCTCATGAAAAGTAAGGAGGCGGCAGCTCCTCTGCTATGCTGTTAGGGAAGGGGCCCCGCAGCTTGGCTGCTGAGAGCTTAGTAATAAAATTGTACGTTCTCTTTCAAGCCTTGCTGGGCCACCAGTCCGTTGCACTGGCCCTAAGAGTTCCATGAGGGGCCACACTGAGACTGGGGCTCTGTCCTTCCCCATCACCAGTGCTCAGGGCTGTGGCACTGGAATGTGGACACAGCCAATGTTGATGGGTTGGAAAAGCCAGGCCTGTGTACTCCCAGAGGATTAGTTTGTATCTCATGGGAAACATGACCAAAGTTCCTTCATGTTACGCCTGGTTGGGGAGTCACACAACTGAGTTGCCTGAGACTGGTGGTATTGCAGCATCTCATGATGCTATTTTCCAGGTCATTTTCTTGTGCACATTTTCATCCCTCCTGTAGTTGGAACTCCCACTGCTCGGAGGCTCGCTCCTTGCTACTGTCTCTGACTTGCGTCTGGCTTCTCTTTTAGTGTGTTCTTTCAGGACCCCTTTGTTTCTTCTTCTTGTGGTACCTCCGATGGGGTGGTTTCACCCACCAGGTATGTCTGAAACACAAGTCCCTGCAGTGGCCAGGGTCTGGGCTCTCTTCCCAAGGTGCTGTTCTGCAGATAGAGAGGCCTGCACAAGCCATGCTCCAGACCAGAGCCGGAGCGTGGGCACTCAGAGGGCACTTCCTTTCCCCGACCTTGTCTCCACTGTGACCTTGAAGGCGGGCTCTGAACATCAAGACAAGTTTCTGCACCATCCTTCCTCACCTCCATCTATCTCACTAGTGCTGCCCCCTCTTGCTTTAATAAAACAACATCAAAAAATAGATGGGCTTGATCTCCCAATAAATTACCATCGCCTAAGTGCCTGTTCCTTTGCATTGCTCGAATATTCTGGGGGAATTAATGATATTGTTGAGTGGCTACTATGAAGATTTATGTGTGGATCCAGGGAGGTTTGCCTTCTCTCTTTCTATTTTTTTCCCTCCTTAAAGTAATAATAAAGATTACAAAAGAGAAATAAGCAGGGAAAGTTAATTTGAAATGAATCTTTAATCAGGTTTCATCTGTTCAAAGCAAATGTCTCCTTTGTCTGAGCACGGTGCAGAGGCGGAGCCTGGAGACACCATTCTGTAGATGTATCCTCAAAGTCAAAGCCGTTCTGACAGAAATCAAACGAGAAATAATTTCTCACTGAAGGAATTCTGTTTTAGCTTAATGACGGCTGGAGTGTTCCTGTTGAAATGGCATAATGGGGGTTTTTAATTACGATTCATACTGTCCAGTTTAATGGCAAGACTTTTACTTATTTATTTTTTTCCCCAAGCTCATTTGTGGAGTGTGTACTGCCAAATGCAGAGTTTACTCCAAGGTGAAAAAGTAGATTAACTTCCAAAGGTGGATCTGGGCCAAAATTTCCCTTTTATGGGAAAGGAGAAAGAATCTGACCCAGTCGATAGGACTGAATAGAATCAAGCTGGAGTTGGAAGTTTATTTTCCAAGACCGCTGGAGAGACAACATTCAGAGGAATGGGCTGAGCCAGCAGAGTAGGAGGTCAAGCTTGAGAATCCCAAATAGATTCGAAAATGGCCATCGGACCTCGGGAAAGGTTGAGTACCTACACATTCAAGTAATCGAGAAAGTACCGGTGTTCTAGCATGGAAAAGGCTGTTGTAGCCATATTGTTGGATTTGTGTTCCAGCGTGTGGAACACCATATGGTCATTTCACCTTGAACTCCAGTGCCCTTGTAGTCTCAGGTGGAGACTTAAGTCAAGGATGAAATGTGGGGTAGCAAAAAGAGACATGGAGATGGGAGTTAGAGTCCCGTCGTTCTTCTTGCGAGTCCTTGAACATGCTAAGGCACTCTGAGCACTGTGAAAAGAACATTTTTAGGTAGGTATGCTGGCACATGCCTGTAATCCCAGCACACTGAGAGGCTGAGGCAGGAGGATTAAGTTCGAGGCCAGACTGGGCAATTTAGCAATTTAGTGAGGCTCTGTCTCAAAAAATAAAAAGAGCTGAGGATGTTGTTCAGTGTGAAGGCCACAGGCTCAATTCTCAATAACACACACAGACACACACACACACACACACACACACACACACACATCACACCACGTAGATGCAGAGAATATTATGAATCACAAAGTGTTCTCATAGTGTATTTGAAGGAGTGGTAAACATGTGATTTTTGAATGCAATCTGTTGGAGCCCTGCTCTGTTTCCCATTTGCTGCTGACATTATCTTAGGATTCTTTGGCTTCAAATGACTGGACATCTATATGATTTTGTTTTGTTTCTTTGCTGCCCAATTAACAGAGTTAGAGTACTTTTGTCACTCTCAGGCCCCCAGACTGCAGGCTGGTCACAGTCTTTTCACAGCAAGGCTCCGGGGGAGAAGGGTAAGGAATACTCGGGGCTCCTAATTTGCTATATGAAATGTAGAGCTTGAGGGCAATTAGGGGAGGGCTTAGATGCTTGTTTTTTCTGGTGCTTAAGGCCCCTCGCGTCTCCTGATGAGGCACTTGTGTATGGATGTGGGTGGTTACTAGGGAGGGTAGGAAAGGATGCTGAATTAACATTGGAAATTACTGTAGTTTTGGAGTTGGCAAAACCTCTGTGAAAGTCTCCTTCTGTACATTCAGCTTGGTTTAGAATGTTATCTGCCTTCAGTCCACTTGTGAACTGGTCAATAATGCCATCTAAATGTCACTGCCTCTCTCTATCCCAACTTGCAGGACCCTGGACCACAGCTACGGCAGGGTTGGGAACTGGAATCAGTAGCTGATTTTACCTATTATACCGAGTGTTTTTGGAGATGCAATGAAATCGTATACCCAAACCTGGACCTAAGGTGTGGCACACAGTAAACATCCAAGACGCATTTCCTCCTGGGCCCTCTGAAGGTCATCTTTGTTTTGTTTTGGTGCTGGTGATCGAACTCAGGGCTTTGTGCTTGCTAAGCACTCTAACCACTGGGTAAATCCTCAGCTCTGAAGGTTATCTTGATTTTGATCTGTATAACAGATGCTCAATTAAATATGTGTTGAATGAGAGAAGTCTGTTACAAAGAACACAAGTCCTTGTACTGAGTAGGTGTTCAGTAAATGGCTATTGAACAATGACTTTCTATCACATCGGATGACTTGATTAACCTCTACGAACTTTATTTATAAGAACTCTTTCCTCTCACATCTTATGAATTAGTAACAAGTTAATTAGAGTTCATAATTTTCTACTTTATGACTTAGTCATATTCACTTTAAATTCTTTCTGGAATGGGGCTGGGAAGATTAAGAAAGGAAAAGAAAGGTGGTCAGGGCAAGTAAGTTTAGTACTTTTGTATACTGGGCAGGATACCTGAGGAGTAGGGATTTGTCTTGAGCATGTGTGGCTTAGTCATCGAGTGAAATGTGGAAGAAATGGTTGCAGGAAGCAGAGACCTCAGGCTCCATGGCATTGAGCGCATCACGCAGTTGGGGGCCAGGCCTTTTGATGTTTTAATCTTTCATCTTGGAGGCAGCAGCTCATGTTTCTTTTGCAAGAGCCTGACTTTAGGAGGTAGTTTAGACACTTGGAATACCAGAAATTTATAACTGTCATCCAGACTGAAACAGTTCCTTCAGAATTCTAAGAAAAACCACATAGAAATCACCCCAAATCATGTCTCTCACTCTTTAGACCATCCTTCTCAAATGAATGAGTTTTAGAATCATTACCATGTAACTTTTGCTGGGCTTGGTGATCACACCTGTAACCCCAGCTAACTCTGAGGCTGAGGCAGGAGGACCCCAAGTTCATGCCCAGCCTGGACAACTTACTGAGACCTCACCTCAAAACAAAATATAAAAAACATTGGGGGATGTAGCATGGTGGTAGAATGTACCCAGTGCTGCAAAAAACCCAACCCTCCACCGAAGTAATCTCTGATTTACATATACAGTAGCAATGATATTATCCTTGATAATATCATACTTATTGCTCCATTTGTATTTTTTCTACTTACTTTTAAAGTAAAAAGTAGCTCTTCCTGTTTCTGTGCACTGGGAGGAGAATGCACCGGTATACAGCTGGTGTCCCAGCCTGCAAGTCTGAGTTTCTAGTATCTGAGCTCTCTCACCTCCTCTGTTTGTTATCCTTAGCTAACTTCTCCCAAAGTCACTACCCCTTCCCTAGTTTACCTGGGAGGAGACACCTTTAGATTCAAGGTCTAAGCTGGCAGCAGAGTCAGCGTGGGAACCGTGGTCACGCGATGTGGCCTTGGGCCAACCAGTGTACCATTCTAAGTCCGCATTTCATCGTGCGTAAAACGGAGATTGGGATCCTTGTCTTTTCCACCTCGCTAGGTTTCTGGGAGAATTATATAAGCAAGTGGAAGCCAATTAAAAATTTTCCAGTCCCATAACTATATGAAAGATTATTGGGTATAGTTAAAAGACAATTGATGCTGCTCGGTTAATGAAGTTATCTCCTCAAAGCACCGGTGTGTTCCCCTTCACACTACTTAAAAATTACAAACTTACATCTGTGCAGTAATTTAGTCCTTACCTTTTTCTTCTGCTGTACTGAACCTGCTCGAGGGCCGGATCTACGAATGTTTTAGCCTCACAGGCAGCATTGTCGTCAGTGGGTGTGGGAGGTAACTGTCTCGGGGCCTCCTCTGGCAGCCGGTTGTGCACACTGATTGCATGTGAGGGTGCAGCCCACAGGGCTTCCTGGGTGACTGGATATGGGTGCAAGAGACACCATCAAGGAGAATGCTAAGGTTTTCATCCTGAGCAACCTGAAGTTCTGGTACGTGAGATGGGAAGTTTGTGGGGAGGAGATTTTGAAAGGAAGATTAAGAATTTAATCCTGAATTTAGGTTAGGAATGCAATTATAGAATAATGGATTGTGAAAAGAGTCTGAAGAGCCCAGAGAAATTGCCCAGTTAAATATTCTCATAAGAGGATATTTATGAGAGTGAGGAGGAGCCCGGGGCCTCACACCAAAGTCCTTTTCATTCATTGTTAGATAGCCGCAGGTGGTGTGATGTTGAAATCTGTCTCCACGTGACTTTCACTCCGGAGAAGAAGCTTGAGCTCCCTTCTTCCAAGCAGCCGTCAACACATTTGAAGTCACTGATCTTACGTCACCGAGTTTTCTCTTCTCTGGCAAATTGTCCCCAGTCTCCCTGACCATTGCTCCTGTGGTCTAGTTATCAGACATGCATTCTTTAGTGTGAATCTCATCCTTTTCAGGACGTTTGTACTGAGGAACTTGCCTGATGGCGCACGGCAGCTGATCCAGAAACCGATTGACTGACTGACTGACTGACTGACTGACTGAATGAATGAATGAATGAATGAATAAATAAATAAATAAATAAATAAACAAACGTGGGGATGGGAGAAGAGATTATGCAGTGGCTCGCAGTTCAAAGAATTTCTTCTTTAGGGAGGGTTTCACTGCCTCCAACACCTGGCCAGTTCCTCTTTTCCTAAGATTTTCTTGTGCTTAGAAATGCCTTCCATAGTTGGAATCCTATAACTAATTGTGTGATTATTTACTTTTTCCTCCTGCTAGCCACGAATTCTGTGAGGCTGAGACCATGTTTGGTTTTGTTTCCCACAATGAATCTCCAGTGTTATGCACCATGCTTGGCATGTAGAAGACACTCAAAAATATTTATTAAGTGAATGAAGGGTCCGGACATTGAAGGATGATTGCTAATAATTGTTGAAATTCAATTTGAGATATAGGAACTTACACTTCCCACAAAGAAGTAAGGCTCATTCTCTCTTTAAATTAGGACTGCTGTTTCTCATCGGCTCTTGCTTGTCTTATTGGGATACTGTCTGTGAATGAAAATCTGTTGGAACCCTAAAAATAAAAAAGTTGGCCATGTCTGATTTTGGCTGCTTTGGCTGCTAGATTGATTAACTTTCTCTGTGAACTGGGGCTGCTCTTCTCATCTCTGGACCCGTTTCCTCAGAAGCAACACAAAGGGGTTGGAAGAGATGTTCTAATGGGCACATTCTGGTGTTAGTAGTCAACACCTCCATCCACTCCAGCTTTTTAATTTTTTAACTGTGTTAAGTTGAGCTGCAGGAGAACTCACAAAGTCACTTTCAAGGAAATCCTTCAAGGTTATGTGAACTGCTCTTGGGTTCTAGAAAACAGGGACATGAAGAAATCAACAAAGAGTATGGGCCTTCAGGGAGCAGGAATGATAGAACCTGGCCGCCGCCAGGAATTAGGTGACGGACAGCCAAGAAATAAATAGGTGATGGCAGAGATGCAGAATTCTGTGCACAGGGACCGGTCCCGTCTCCGTTGTAGCCAGCTGGGAGGGCACAGCTGTGGGATAGATCTTGGGGTGGGAGGTGGAGAAGAGCACAAATCAGAGACTGGATTTCTGAGCAGACACTGCTTGAGTTGGAGCGGTGGACAGGACACACTAGTTAAGTCCCTCCTGTAGCCAGGCTCTTGTTGAGGTCCACTCATGCTTTTATCATAAAAACCATGGGAGGAAAGAATCCTTTGCAGATGGGGAAAATAAAACACATGAAAATTTTGCCAAACAGTATTACTGAAGGTGGGCTAAGGTGCTATAACAAATAGTTCTGCCAAGTTAAGAGGCCTGAAGAACAAAGAAATTCAACTCTATCAGTAGACGGAGTCCAAGGTGAACATTGCAGGCAGGTAGGTAGCTGGTCTTCATGTGGTCATTCTTGGTCGCAGTTCTTTACCTGTTTTAATGGCTGTGCCATCCTGTAGGGCCATACGGTCATTTTCAGTAAGTTGTAAATCATACACAGGGCAGATCACACGAGTGGGGTTCTATAGGCCAGGCTTGGGAGCTGTGGGTATGTGTGGATGCATGAACACACTCATGTTACTTTGGCAGGATCTTCCCTCTGTTTTCAGAGAGGGCTAGGAAATGGGAAGTCTCAAGCTGAGCTTCAGTGTATCAGCCACAACTTTGGTGACTGCAGAGCAGATGATGGCTTTTGATGGACACTTAGTAATTGTCACTGTGCAAATACCATACACACAGGGAGTGGGGAGCAGGGGTCCAGGCTCAGACTCTGAGCCTAAAATCTTGTTTTCTTCTCTCCACTCCCTCATAGCTAATGTCTGTCTCCCCTTCTTCACAATAGTCTTCTCACAGATCTTCAAATGTGCCATAGTCTTTCCATTATCAGAACCTTTCAGATGTTCCTTCCTTGCCTTCTACGTTCCTGCGTCCCCAGTCTCTGGATTCACGTTTCACCTCACAGAGTCGCATGGTCCTCTCTAAGCTTGGAATTGGCTGGAAATATTTGTCTTCTTGGCTGAGCCATGTAAGATTTATGGGTCTGACCCAGAGAACATTCTGGGATGGTTACCTGACTGGGCTTGGGTTGGCCAAGGAGAGAACAGAAAGAGTGCAACTAACCCTTTTGCAAATATTTTTAAAGAAGAGAAAAAAGCAAGAGGCCGCCGGCCGGGAGCAGCGCTGCAGCCATCGACTGGGTAATTGGAAGCCCTTGGGTGTGAGTCCTCATTAAGGCAGAGGGATATGAATCATTTTCTAATGACACATCTTCGATCCCGGCTGCTCAGCATGCAGCCTGCTCCGCAGTTGGGCTGCGAGTCAGGAGAGCCAGCGGGGTCTGCAGCCAGGCTGCTACCATATGTTGTTTCTTACAATTAGCAGGTACTGGGGGTGTGGGCTGGACACCCAGAGGGCGAGGCAGCTGCCTCTGCCAGGAAGCTCTAGTGAGCAGTACCTGGAGCTCTAGAGGAGGAAGAGAGTGGCTGGGCTGGGAGGTGGCATGCAGCCCCGAGGGGCACTATGATGTGTTGGTCAGGAGGAAGACCTCTGTCTACAGATGGGTTCTCCCTGTATTTATTCATGAATTATGTTCTTTCTTGTAGGTCTTTTGTGGGAGCCATATTAAGATAATCCTTTTGATGGCTTTGGCACACCATGGGAAGAATTGTAAAAATCTTAGTCCTTCTCCGAGTAACCAGTCATTATTGATTATATTATTTTTCCCTCAGATTTCACACATTTTTCTTTTGATGTAAAATTCATAGTGAAATTTTGAATGTACGTGAGCCAAATTTGGTCAGGAGCGTGCACTTGTGTGGGACCCGACCTTACCATGGTGTGGAACATTAGCATCACTCTGAGCCTTCCATCACGCTCCTCCTCAGTAGTTCCCACCGTACTCTTTCTAGATGAAGGAGCTATTCTGAACTTTGTCCAGCATCATATACTTATTTCTGTTCTAGAATTTCACATGAATGAAATCATGCAGTGACTCCTGTTTTGCCAGACGCTTCTTTCATTTAGTGAATGTTTTTGAGATTCACACATGCTGCATGAATCAGATTACTGTTGTTGCTCAGGAGTCTTCTGTTGCATGGATATATGGCAGTGCTCACCCATTCTCCTAGTTATAAACACCTGGGATGTTACCAGTTATCTGCTACTTATGAATAAAGTTGCTATGAAGGTTGTACAATTCCTTCTGTGAAGAAGCATTTTCATATACTTAGAATTGTTGGGTCATAGGATGAGTCTACGTTTAGCTTTATTAGAAGATTTTAGCCCTTTCTCAAAGGAGTAATGTTACGTATTCCTGAAGCAATGTATAAGAGTTCCAGTTGCTCCACAATTTCTCCTATATCTGGTCTTGTCACTTTCTTTTATAAAATTGTGAAATGGTGGTTTGTTTAGTTTTAATTTTCACTTCCCTGATGACTAGTGATATTAAGAGTTTTTCTTTCGTGAAATATCTTTTAGATTCTTTTTAGATTGGATTGTTTGTTCTATTTTTTCTGGGTAGTAGATAAAAACATAAACTCTGAATTCAGTGAGTCCAAGGATCAAATTATGTCTCTTCCACTTATCTGTGTGGCCCTGGGTAAGTTATTTCAATTGTCTGGGGTATAGTTTTCTCATTTGCAAAAGGGGACAAATAATTGAACATGGTTAATAGGGTTTGTGAGAGGGTCAATAAGCCAATGGATTGAAAGCACTCAGCACAGTGCCTGGAAGACTTAGGAGATGAGATCAATAAATGGTAGACTTCACTCTTGTTATTGCTGTTTGTGGCCACTGTGGCGAAGCTGGGGCTTGCCATTTGCAGAGTCCACTAAATGTTTGTTGAACCAACATGAGTTGAATCACGTCCAAAGTACCTTCTGAAATCTTACATGCAGATGCGATAGTGACAAAGAAAGATTCTCCTGGGATGTCCAGACTTCAGAGGTTTCAAATAGTTTCCCAGATCTTATTCCATCTCATTCCCACCATCATCCTCTATGGCAGATGTTATCTCCCCCATTTTACAGATTGGCAAACCGAGGCTCAGAGAAGTGAGTCACTTGTCCAGGTTCACACAGCAACTCAGTGGTACAGCCAAGGTTTTGTACCCAAGTGTTCAGACTCCTAACTCAGGGCCTTTCCTACTGCCTCATGTGTTTGGCTCTGAAGCCAGTCTCAGCGATTCCATCTGATATGTGAAGGAGCTGATGGGGGTGAATTTCGAAGCCCCTTCTTGTCCTAGGAGTTTGTATGTCTGGAGCAGAATGAGTCTTACCAAGGTTTAGGGGAGCTTCCCAGGGCAGAGCCCTTTATCCAAGGTGGAGGTGAAGGAGGTGTTCCCCAAGTCCTTAAGAGCCAACCCCAGTCTCAGATATAATGTCTCTTTATGTTTTTTGGGTTGGAAGTAGTCAGTTTGCCTTTTATGTAGTGGGAAATGCACAGTAATTCATTCACTTATCTATTCATTCTTTTTTCCCCCCAAAATATTCTGTACTAGGGATGGCTCTGGGTGATGCGGATCTTGACAGTGAACAAGAGGAATGAAGGGTTCGAGCTTGTGGAGTTTCTGTCCTAAGGGGCAGGTATTAGGTCTAGTGGAGAGACGCTTCCACAGGACTCTGGGGCTGTTTGCACTTCCTGAAAGAAAAGACAGTTGTGGAAGAAGTGGAGAATGGAGACAGCTTTCCCTAGCTGAGGCTTGGCAGAGGAGGACAATGTGATGTCTTCCTGGCATCTGAGTTGCATCTGCCGAAGTGCAGTTCCATCATTTTGCAGTTTTTTTGTTCGTGTATTTTACTCTTCTTCAAGAGCCCTTCATTTCCCCTCCTTCCAGAGTGCCGGCCTTGGGGATTCAGTAATGAACAAAACAAATGGGCTCCAGCTCTCCTGGTAATTGCGGCATGCAGCAAAGATGAGCAATCCCTTGGTCACACCATGTATGTGTGATTGTCCCGGTGGCAAGAGCTGTAAGGACGCAGGGTCGGGGCGGGAGGGTGGGGGAACCTCTGCGGAAGAAGGCACATGAGGAGGTGACTCGGAGCCCTTTGTGTGGATCAGCAGGGGGAAGAGAGGGCGCAACAGTCCGAGCATAGGGGTCATCAGGTGCATCTGAGGCGGGAGAGATCACGGTGTGCTCAGAGACCCAAGGGACGCGCCAAGTTGTTGTTCTTTTTGTCTGCAGAGTAGATATCACACCTGACACTTAGCAGGCACCCAATAAATGTTTGTTGACAGTTCTGAACCAAGCTCTTTTCCTTCCTTCATGATGGGAAAAGTGAGAGCACAAAGCTGTATTTTGGAAAGAGGGGGAGCCACATCTTGGGCTAGGTCCTTGGATCCTTCTCTCATTCAATTTACACTAATTAAAAGTCTGATAGGTGTGATGTATGGGCACCAAGTCTGTGCCAAGAACTGTGTCAAAAATTTTTACCTTTATCTCAAAACCTATGAAAAGTCTCCAATAAGAATACCCCATTCTGCATATTAGGAAACTGAGACTCAGCGATGTGCACTGATGCATTTGGTACAGTACAACAGGTAGTAGCTGCACTAGGATTCGGGTCTGCATGCCTCAAAGCCTGTGCTCATCTCCACCTGTCCCTTGCTGCCTGCTGCCTGGCTGGAGGTAAGAAGGTGGGGAGAGGAAGGAGTTCCAGTTAATCCTCTAATCTTCTCAAGTTAAATTCAGTTCGGATTGCTTCCTAATGAAAGCTGTCCAGCCATGATCTCAGCGAGCCCCTTTATGGAGTAACTGACAGCCAGAGATTGCCAATACAAAGTCATTAATGTGGAGTAATGATGAGTGATAAGGGATGAAGATCTAAAGTGAACTATTAAACGACAATATCATTTTCTTGTCTTCTTCCCTTATGCACACTGACAGGAAGAGAGTTGACACGATAATTTTATAAAACTCTCTGACATTTCCTGTTAACTCCCCTCCATTAGCTTAGTATGGTAATTGGCAAGAACAGACACATGGGAATAAGAAACACTCCTGAAGGATGGAGAAGAGCTTCGAAATGGGACACAGTGCCTTCAGGTCTCCAGGGCTCTGAATCCCAAACCAAAGTCTGAATGGCGCCTCAAAACTAAGTGTTTCTTTTGGCAAATCTAGAAGTGTATCCGTTAGACTCTCAAAAGCAGAGGGAAAAAATGGGCTTTCTCTCTTGGATCCTTGGTTTATATTCTAATCCGCTGGCACAATTTTCCCTCTTACCTCCACTCACCTAAATCTTACCCAATACTACAAGGCCCGGCCAATTTAAACAGCCAAAATTCCTCCACTACATTCTTACTTCCCCTGACTTTGAACTCAGAGCACAGAGTTGAGACTGTCCAGGACTATGGACAGCTTGAGAGTAGTGATCTGGCTTTTGCAATTCTCTGAGAAATCCAGTATCCCAAACTCTTTATTTTTTCATATCAGGAAACTTGAGCCCAGATGAGCCCAGGGTTAAAGTGAATGAAGCTAAAGTTTATTGGGTCGCTGGAATTGTTTTTTTAAAACTTGACTTTGAAGACTCGGCTTTAGGTATATATAGTGCAAATGGAAACAATGCTATGGTCTTAATTGTCTCCCTGAATTCTCATGTTGAAGTTCTAATCCCCAGGACTTGAGAATTATGACTACATCTGGAGAGAGGGTCTTTAAAGAGATAATTTAAAACTAGATCTTTAGGGTGTTTTCTAATTCAGTATGGTGGGTATCCTCCTATGAAGAAGAAATTTGTACCTAGACATAAAAAGGGGGAAGACACAGGAAGGAAGTGGCTATCTGCAAATTTAGGAGAGAGGCATAGCACACATCCATCGGAGCCCCCAAAAGGAACCATCCTGTCAAAACCTTGGTTTTAAGCTTCTAGCCTCCAAAACTGGGAGGAAATAAATTATGTGGTTTAAGCCGGTCAGGGGCACATTGTTATAGCCTCACTAGCCAACTAATACCAAATAGCATTCATATGGCTAATATGAATACTAGTCTACTACTATTAATAGCAGCTATCTTTCATTAAGGGGCTATACTACAAAGCATATAGTGATAAGCCTATTGCCTACATAAGCCTGTTTATCAATAGCTTCTTTCCTTGGTGGCAGCCTGCTTCTCTGGTAGACTATTACTATGGACCAGCCACAGCAGATGAATGACAAGAAGTAAATTAGGATGAGTCATGGGGAAAAGGTAAGCCCAGCATGTTTGGAGGAGAAAAAGATAGGACAAGAGGACTGTTTTTAATCAGGTGACTTGATGTTTGAAGAGATTGGATCCTGACTGTGAACACTGTGATTACATTTCTGCCAAGCTCTGGAATACGTGGGTGTATAGGATCATCTTTCTGTGTTATTGCAGACCCTCATACATCTCCACAAGCACTGAGACAACTACACGCGTGACTGGGTACTTCCTTCACTCATTCATTCATTCCTTCACTGAAATTGACATTTAGGGAAACACTGTAGTACAATGGAAAGAATATGTCTTTATAATAAAATCATGTCTACCGCATGCTAGTAGTGTGACATTTGTGAAGCCACTTAACCTCTCTGAGCTTCATTTGGTGTGAACAGAGGCGATTTATACCCCTTCCTGTCATCTGTCTGCCTAGCGGCTCTGGCCAGAGATCATAAGATGGTGCTACATAGACAGAGACCCATAGGACTTGCCGAAGTTGAGACAATATTATGGACTTAATGATTTATTTGATGGAAATAGATATATCATCAAAAAGTTATAAATATAAATACACACAAAATTTTTATGTTAAGTTTCCTCCATGTTGTAAAATTTCTCCTCCCTCCCTTGTTTTCCCTTTCCCTTCCTCCCTCTCTCTCTTTACCCTCTCTCCCTTCCTCTGCATTCTCTTTCTGCCTTTCCTCTCACCATAGCAAATTTACTTCCTGTTCAGTATTGAATCATGTTATCTCAAAACAGATATTGAAGTCTTAACCTTTGGTTTCTGTGACTGTGACCTCATTTAGAACGAGGATTTTTGCTGGTGTAATTAAACTGTAAGTTGAGATGAGGTCACTCTCGAGTAAGGTGGGCCTTTAACCAATATGGCTGGTGTCATAAGGGGAGAAGACACACCACAGAGGAGAATGCTACATGAAGACAAGGACATGCAGAGGGTGGATGGCCACGAGACAATGGAGGCAGAGGTTTGACTGGTGCAGCAGCAAGCCAGGAATGCTAAGGATTTGAAGCAGCTATGAGAAGCTGGAAGAGGGAGCATGGCCCCATTAATACACTGATTGAAGACTCCTGGCTCTAGAGCTGCAAGTAAAGAAGTTTCTGTTGTCTCAAGTTGCCTACTCTGTAGTGCTTTGCTATGGCAGCCCTCAAAGATGAATGTTCTCTCCTCAGTCAGAGGATGCTCACGATGCTGAAGTCTTGGCTCGTTCACCATCTTGGTTCCAGGGCTTGTCTCTTACCTGTCTACGTAAGCAGCTCAAAAATTTCCTACTGTTGAGAATATCAAAATATCTAGGGGACCTACCAGTAGGCCACTATGCTCACGCTTTGCTCCTGGGCTGGATGATATTGTTAACAAAACAGGAAAAAGGCTTTTGGGTGGCACTTTGCAATGGGCTCGTTGGTACAGTGACTTTCTCTCCCCAAAGAGTTACCATAAGGAAAAACAGGTCAAATGTTTCCTTACTTTTTGGAGGAATTGCTTGGCCTTGGCGCGCAGGAAATTTACTAGCAAGCATTCTGTCTCAAAAGCTCATGAAAACCATCTTTTATTGCTAAAGCGCCTGTCCTGGTTGCAGCTCCTTCTGTCCAGAGCCTGCCCGCCTCGAGCTGTCTCCGTTTCAAATCGCTTGTGGGACAAGGCAAGGTTGTGGCTTGTCTCTAGTCTTATTTATTAGCACATTAAGACCACTAATCACAATTAAAAATAACGATGCCATCAAGATTATTCAAATCAGGGACAACCAATTTCAACTACCATTACTCGTAGATGGAATTATGGGGCTTGCTCTCTCTTTAGCACTTTTAAAGGCTTCCTTTCTTTCCATTATTCCTCCATCCCCCATCAGGCTCCTGAATTATACTGGGAATTAAGT
>PVJO010031339.1:0-14441 GCA_004026905.1 Hystrix cristata
CTGAATTCTACAAAAAATTCAAAGATGATCTAATACCATTATTCCTCAAACTCTTTAATGAAATTGAAAAGGAAGCAGTACTTCCAAAATCATTCCTGGAAGCAAGCATCCATATGTTTAAAATTTTCCCTCATACTTGGAAAGTTTTCTGCTATTATTACTGTAAACAGTTTTTTTATGCCATTTGTGCTGTCTTCTATTTTTTCACTAATTCCAATTAGTCTTCTTTGCATCATCTAGCAGTTGTTGGATCCATTTTCCATGTTCTCTTGTTGTTTTTAAGGTATCTCTAAGTGTGCGGTCACTGGCATCAGACCTGTTCTATCTATCTATCTATCTATCTATCTATCTATCTATCTATCTATTTATTTATTTTTAATGTGCTGGGGCTCAAACTCAGGACCTTGTGCTTGCATGGCAAGCACTCTAACCACTGAGCTAAATCCCAGCCCCGACCATAATTTTAATAGAAATTTTTATCTCTTAGATTTCTGCTTGGTACCTTTTCATGGACTGTTAATTCTTTGCTAATCTGGCCATTCATGTTTTATATCATTTTCTTTAGCTCAGGTAGCTTTTTGTTAGTGTCTTCTCTTAAGTGCATTGTTTTATTAAGACCATTATCTCTTCAGTTATATCTTCTTTGAGTTTGTCAAGCACTGTATTGATCCCTTTATTTTTTTTTCAACTCTTTTATCTCTTTATGTAATTCACTTATTTGGCTTTTGGTTTCCTCCCCATCAGTGCCCCATGGATCAGCTTTGGGAGAGCTGGGAGTTTTTGGACATACTTTTTGCTTTGTTTTTTCATGTTTCTTGTGTGTGTGTGTGTGTGTGTGTGTGTGTGTGTGCATGCATGCGTGTGCATGTGTTGAGGATTGTGGGACAATTTATAGTGAGAAGATTTGTTGCTAGTATGGAGATCTCTGTAGTTAGTGTCTGCTTTCCACTGATGTGCTCTGGGAATGGATAATGATAGACTTTTTCTCTCTCCCAAGATCCGACCATCTCTGTTAATTCGGGGAGGGAGGATACAGCATAATTGGCCCAGCGCTGAGTTCTCCAGAAATGAACCACTGTGTTATTAATGACACAAAGCTAAGGCAGATATTGGCTGACAATAAAAACTAATAGCAACAATTGTGCCACTTTGGCAATAGTAACAAAATCATCAACAATAAGAGGGACAAGAGAAATAAGAAATGGAAGGAAAAAATGGAAACAAAGCTTTTGTAAATGAGGGGGGAGGGAAATGGGGAAAAAAAAGAAGCAACAAGAGATATCATGTACAGGTACAAATTCCCTATGATGAATGTTATCACCATGTACATCTAAAATGTACCATTAAAGCAAAATAAATTAAAAAAGAAAATCTAGGAAGGTAAAAAAAGAAATCATCAACAATAGTAAAGTCAAAGACAAACCAAATGTTGAAGAACAGATAAAACCTACCACTGTACCACTCTAAAAAATAAAGAAGCCATCTGTAATAATAATAGAGACACAAAGACAAAGCATATATTGACATACAGTAAATATTACTAAGTGTAACAACTCTACCATCATTAAGAATAGAAACGAATTCAATGGTAATAGCATAGCATCAACTAAATATCTGAGGATTAATACAGCTTACTAGTAAGAAAATGGAGGGAGTGGGGAAGGGAAAATGAAAGAAATAAAATTTGAAAAATAAAAGGAAGATGAGAGGGAGAGAAAAGTGAAATAAAAGATTCTGTTAGAGAGTAAAAGAAAATTAATAGAAGTGTATGAAAGGAACAGAAAAGAACACATAAAAAGAAAAAAAAAGAAAAAAAGTTCAAAACCCCAGCAAACCACTGAAAAAAAAGAAAATTGATTCCCAAAATTCGGGTATGTATTTGAATGTGCGGTTCCTTTACGAGATCTGCAGTATTGGAATCCACCCAATATGGGGAAGGGGAATGGATAGTGAGTCACTACTAAGTCCTATTTTATTTTCACGCTCACATTTTTGTGTGTGAATGCTGAATCCTGCCACGCCTTTCCTTCTGGGCATGGTTGATCCATAGTCTGTCCTAGAACTGTATTTACTCTAGCCACACTCAATTTCCATGTTCCTCTGTGTGTCCCAGGTCACTGCTTTCTTCACCTAGCTTTATGGCCTGTGGGTTTGTGAAGTACCTGTCTTTGTTCTAGATGACCCTCTGTTATGGGGTAGCTTGCTTCTAAAAAGTGGTTTGCCAACTAAACGTTACTGGGTTCTGGGTTGTTCCTTTCTCTGGAGTTAGATTTTAGCTTTTTCTCATTTTGAACAAAAAATTGAATGAAACAAGCAGAAGACAGTGACAAAGTTTATTTAAGAAAGGAAAAATGAAGAATGCGTAGGGGAATTGGCTCTACAGAGTGAGCTTAGGCTGAATAAGGAGAAAAAGAGGGAAAAAGCAAAATTAACAGTACATGCCACATCTGAGAAATGCAGCACAGGCTATCCTGGAAACTCACACAATAACCCACACTCCTCATGGCTACCTTTCTTTTATGCTACCCAAATTTCAAGGAAACCCACAAGAACTTTTACAGATGGGTCCTGAGAGGCAGTGCTGGGATCCCAGGCCTCAGGCTGACATCCGGTCCAGGCTATCTATTGAAAGCCTGCTTGAGTTCTCACAAGAAGTCCATGTCCAGGGCTTTGGGAACTGTTGTGTGCCTGTGTCTGGGATCTTGTAGTTAACAGGTCACACCCACTTCCTCAGCCAGCCTTTGCCACGCCCTAATCTCCTATCTCATTTCTGTCCATTTACTCCAGGCTGTGCCAACTGTCTGAACTGAGGTGTATCCTTGATCACAATGGCAGATGGGGAAAGCAAATAAACCACTGATTTCTGTGCTCAATATAAGCAGTGAGGTAGGAGACGGGGGTCAAGCAGGCTGCTGGATTTAATGCCAGCATTTTTAGAGATACCCCCCTTTCAGAACACATGAGCAGCCTGGCTTCTTATCACAGAGTGTGGGAACTCTGTCCTTGGCTTAAACTTCTTGGTTTAAACTTCTCAGGGAGTTTAAACTTTTGTAGCTCTTACCCTCTCTGTGGCTGTCTTGTGGCTTTCTCCCACTCAGTCACTATGGTAGGGTGACTCCAGAAACACTGAATACAGTTTTCTGGGGGCTGGGGATTTAGCTCAGTGGTTAGAGTGCTTGCCTAGCAAGCACAAGGCCCTGAGTTTGATCCCTGGCACCCCCCCCAAAAAAAAAAAAAAGAAAGAAATACAGTTTTCTGTAGTTGTTCTATAGCTCAGTCTTAAACAATTACCCCCTTCCCAAAATAGCTTCCAATTAAACACTCTCAAATATGACAGGTACTGCCCTCTAATTCCGGCCTGCTGTGTGGAAAGAGTTACTTTCAGGGTAAAATCCAACACTGCTTTTGCAGTTTATCAGAACTCTGGGCTTTTCTTGGGCTGGTGTTACCAACCCGTCCATTGTTTCTCCTTGGAGCTGCTGATCCTCTCCAGGCTTACCTTGTGTTAGTGGACATAAGTCCTTCTCCCTGGAAGCTGGGCTAGCATTCCAGACTGCTTCATTCTTTGCATTTTACTCACTTTCTCTAGCTTCTCTGTAGTTTCAAGTTTTCCTATTGGCTCCCTCCTGATTCTGCTTCTTTTCTTCTTAGTGTTTTCCAAGTGTCTTGATTCCAGGTCCTAGAGAGGCTATATTTTGCTACTAGTCTTTACTTTGCTCTTTTTAATCCTGTTATCAAGATTATTATAGAGCTTTACTAAATTTAGGGTATTGTTAGGAGCACCTGTTTCCTATTGAAAAAACTGTATTTTATATGTAATTTTATAAAAGACGTATTTCTGGTGGTCATTTTCTTTTCTAGTGTGAAAGGTGAAGAAATAAGCAGTTTCAAAGAGGGAAGGTTAATGAGGCTTTTCCCCTGAAAGGCCAGAGCTAGATCTCCATCAAGAAGCTAGAAGAACATGACAAGATCACTAAGAAATACACTAGTGAAGCCAGCATGGTGGTGCATACTGGTAATCTCTGTGGGACTCCAAGGCAGGAGGATTACAAGTTTGAGTCCACCCTGGGCCACTTAGCAATTTAGTGAGACCCTGTCTCAATAAAAAAATAAAAGGGCTGGGGCAGGGGGGCTAGTTCAGTGTGAAGGCCCCGGGTTCAAACCCCAGTAGCATAAAATGAATAGATAAATAAATAAGTAAAATAAAATGAACTGGTCAAGTCTGTGCTGGAGCTTATTAGGGTTATGTTGCCTAAGGTTTGGGAGTATTGAGTGAAAATCTCTTGTTTTTCAAGAAAATATTAATACTACCTTGGCTTATCAAGATTTCTTCATGGCATTTATCTTTGTTTGGATAATTTCTATTTTCTGGTTTGTATTTTAGAAACAAAAGCTTCAGGCAGCCAGCAGTGTTAGGCTATGTGAAAGAGTTAATTAAGTTTCCTCTTAAACTTTTTAGGAGAGCTGAATGAAAAGGAAGCAAAGAGGTAGACAGTAGGATTTAGGCTGAGGTTTCAGGACTTTTGTGATTTTTAGTTTGGCTTTATGAGACTGTCCTAATAGTATACTGTCATAGCTTATTCAACCTCATCATTTATATAGCCTAATCTGTGCCAGGAGCTTTCCTACTGCAGGTCTTTTGCATGTTTTTTCCTCTGTCTGAGTAGTCTTCTCATGTTGCTTCACAAAGTTGATCTCTTTTCATCCATCGGGTCTCAGTTTAAATGATACCTCCTTGGAAAGGACATCTTGACCACTTTATCAAAAATAGATTCCTATTGTCTGTTTTCTCTCCTTGCATTGTTTCTTTTCTCAGTGCAAAATCATTTGTAATTATTTATCTATGTGTTCTTCTTGTCTCGGTTTTTCCATTAGTCTATAAATTTCATGAGAGAGCTACTTTGTTTACCACTGAGTGAGTAGCATTTGGTACTAACATAATTGTGATTGTGATGTAAATGAAATTTTACACGATCACAGCCATCTTCTTGAAAGAATAATCCATGTTTACAGTGCCCATTTTACCATTCACTGAGTGCCTGGTACCTCATACCTGGCAGTTTCTTGATAAACGTATTTTGAATGATTTAACCAATCAAACATTTGCTAAGCACCTATTAAGTGTTAGGCATTCTTTAAGTACTAAATACCAAACATATGACTGTGAACAAGACATGGAACTCAAATTTTAGCAGACTGATACATTGGTGTACAGTTACAAGACATCATAATGGTGATGAAGGATGTGTAGGACATTGGCACAGCACAGGAGAGGGGTGATTACTCCTGACCATTCAGTTCAGGGTATGACTTTAGTGGTCTGAACTTCCTCTTCATGTTCTTTTGCCACACAAGCCCTGAAACTCCTCAGCCCTGATACTTCACTTTCTCCTTTTGCATTCCCAAATAATGCAGTTTTATTGGAGAAAACACTTTCATAGTGTAAATTAATACTATATTTGTATTTAATGTTCCTGGTGCTGTGTAGCATTTTTCTTATTTGTTCCTTGCCAGTTCCCTGTCTAGTGCCCCACACTAATTATTCTAAACCTTAGACACTCCTTAAACTTCTTGCTGCACCCCTTTCACACCTTCATAAAGAAAATAGAAGTCTTCACAACTGCCTCAACCATTTACTCTTTTTTTTTTTTGCCTTCATTATATATTTTTCTTACCTTAGAGGAAGAGTTATCTCTTTTTGCATCCCTATTGTGGATTCCCTTGCTGTCTTTTCTTCTAAAGATTAATTATCCGGGGGCATGACTTTATCTTCAACCAATTTCCCTTGCTTAGCTCTTTTCTCTTATAAATATTGTCAAGTCTATTCCATTAAAAAAAAAATCCTCCTGCCAGGCATGATGGTGCACTCCTGTTATCCTAGCTGGGAGGCTGAGGCAGGAAGATTGAAAGTTTGAGGCCAGCCTGGGAAGTTTAGCTAAACCATCTCAAAATTAAAAATATATATTTTTTAAAAGCCTGGAGATGTAGCCCAGCAGCAGAGCATTTGACTACTGTGTACAAGGCCCTGGTTTCAATCTCCAATACCACAAAAAAAGAAAGAAAGGAAAGAAGGGAGGACAGAAAGAAGGAGGGAAGGAAGGAAGGAAGAAAGAAAATTCTCCTTTGAGTTTTATAGACAATGATTATATTTTTTAATGTTAGGTTGATGTATAAGTGCTGCTCTGGACAGTTTGTTTACAATGAGGAGTTATCTAACTCTGAACATAATGTACACAGCAATTACATGTCATGGTGTGAGCTAAGCACAGCTGACCTGGTAGAGCCAGCACAAAAACAGCCAGAGAGCAGGAGCAGAAATGTCGGGATGGAGGTGGGGCTTATTAGAAAAGGACTCCTTAGGAAACTTAGGAAAGGAGTATTCTACACTGGGAGAAAAGACATTAGGATAAAAAAGTGCAAGTGTTTTAACTGCAGCCCTGTCCCCAACTCCATGAGCAGTGGAAGGAGACAGTTGAAACAGGCAGTTCTGTAAAACTATACTTAAAAATCCTAAAAATTTGATTAAAATCCAAACTTGTTTTGCTTTTTAAAAATTTAACATATCAAAAGGCCTGCTTTAGTGACATGCTAGCCCCAGCACTCCTGTCAGTGGCATGTTGACAACTCACACTCCTAAACCCAGGTGTGGACAGGTACGTATGTGTCTTTGAAACCCAGTCACATCGCTTCTCGGCCTTTTGGCTAAAATCAAGTGAAACCTAGTCACGAGGCTCAGGTGGACTGCTCATGCTGTACTCCACCTGTTAACTGTCCAGTGTCCTCCTGCAGAAGGGTGGGCAGGGCAGGGCAGGATTATCCTTTTGTGATAATGAAGGACCAAGAGCCACATTGCCCACCCTACCCAAAATGAGATCCTTATTTCTAAACAAATTTATCACCCATTCACTAGGATGGTTTTCTCCTTTGAGAAAAAAAAGCACTGCGGCAAGAGACCAAAGAAGGGCATTCTCTGATCCCCAACCCTTCCTCCTCACCCAATTTCTGCTTATAACAGAAATTAGAAAACAGAGCTTCCCACGAGAGAGATCCTCACTTAACCAGTCAGGTCTTTCCCCTTTTAGCTACCTTGAGGAAAAAAATCCCCCCCTCCCCTGCTCCTTCACGAGCAGTAGGTGTATCTCTCTGTCCAGATAGCTACACCTACTGGACAAGCACACTGGATGAAGTGGAAAACAGGTGTTAGTTTCCCTTCCTGTGTCCCCACTATGCATTAAAACCTGCCACGATAAGGAAAAAGAGGGGGAGGGAATGGGTGTGAGGAGATTAAGAACTTGACTCCTCTTATCCTGGCCAAAGAAAGCAAGATTAACTGAGCATGAGGAATAAAAAAGACCTTGATAATACACCCTTTGAGTTACAATGGGGACAAGTAGGACAACTTGAAGTAGGGTGAAGAAATAGGGGGCCTTGACAGCTGCAAGTCTAGTCACTTAGTTTTTGTACTGGAAGGGCTCATTGCCATTCTCATTGAGAAAACATGCAGACAAGGGCTACTGGCAGAGCAAAGGGGTCCCAATCGGCAGGCAGGTGACTGTCTTCAAACTAACCTTTCTTCTCCTGGCTGACAGCCAGGGAATGCAGATGCTGGTGCTGTAGTTGGCTATGCCAGCAGAAGTCATTGATGCTTGCAGATTCATGGAATCCAGTTACGTGCCAGGCATTGTCCAGGTCCCCCTTGGGATCACAGGTGCAAATGCAGTACCAGTGCTGTTTGCTTAGTTTCTTGATAGCCTCATCAGTGTACTTCAGACCATTCTCCTCCCACATGGCCTTTGTGCTGAAGTTGGTATGGCAGCCTGTACCATTCCAGTTCCCAGAAATGGGCTTGGGATCAAAGGTTGCTATCACTTTATTGTCTTCATATACATGATACAAAATGATCTCTATTGGCAGTTCCTTCACCGGGGTCCTATTTGGGTCCACTGGGCAGGCATTACTTCGGCATCAGTCCCTGTAGTCTTGATTCTGGTGTACAAGCAGGCCCAATAATGAGCCTACACAATATCCCCGTCATAGGCTTTGTCTGCCCCCACACCACGGTGATATGGATTTTAGGGGCCAGGGAAGCCACTGGAAGGGGTGTCCATCTGTCACCGTGACGGTATATTCCTGCTGTGTTCCAAACCAAGGGTGCTGCTTGTATACTGTGTCTGTTATCTGTTTACAGGTGTGTCTTGAATTGGTCTCTGCAGGCTTCCAGTTATACCTGAAAACTTCACAGAACACCACTTTGTTGGGGTGTTTGTGGAAGGGGCCCTGAAACAGGGCAACAGTGTTAAGGTACATATAACTGTTGGAGTCTACAGACTGGAAAGTGCTAGAGCCATCGAAATTCTACTCAGGCAACTCTTGTATGTGCTTGGGCTCACATTCCAGGGTGTGAGTCTTGGCAGTGCAGTCCTTCTGCAGTACCATCAGTCCAGCCCTGAAGTGGGGACATGTACACCTGCTTAATGCCTTTGTTTAAGTAGGAACTTGCCGAGGTGGCCATGGTGGAAGATGTTCTGGGAGGTGAGCAGGTACACATTAGCTGCAAGAACAAGGGCAAGGAGAACAGAGAGGAGGCCCGAGTACTGCTCGGATGTCCTGCTTTTCTCCCATTCCTGGCTCACTACAATGATATTTTTTAATGTAATTGTGATCATGGTATAAATAAAACTACATGATCATAGTCAGCTTCTTGAGAGATAAGCCATGTTTACACTCCCTGTTTTACCATTCATTGATTTCTCTGTTTACTGTAATCTCTCACCAACACTCAGACTCCTAAGAAGGTCACCAGTGACCTTCTTAATAAAATGTTTGAAATGTTTTACTTTTCTTACTTCTCTGTGACATTTGAAACTGTTGACTGCTTGTTCTTGAAACTTTTCCTCCTTGCCTTGTAATACCAGAATTTTACTCCTAAAATTCTGACCACTCTTACTGAGTCTTCTCTGCTTCCTTAGTTTCTTTGCCGTTTGTATTTCTTAGGCCATGCGCTGTTTTACCCAGCCAGTAGCAGTCTCTTTCTAAGTGATATTTTACTTTGGTGGTTTTCACTACTGCATGTTGTAGTGATTTTGAAATCTGCATTGGATAGATCTTTCTCCTGAGTGTCAGCTTTCCACCTGCCTGATTCATTTAACTGATATTCCACAGGTACCTCAAAATGAAGATGTATGAAGCCAAATACATTTCTCATTCCAAAGCAATTCCTCTATCTACTTAATCACATAAGCCCAAAACCCAAGAATTATATTTACATCTCCTTTTGGCGCCAGTATTTAGATCCTATTGATGATACAAGGTTCTGACAATTTTATGAGTTAAACCTCACGCTCTGTTCTCGCTTTCATATTTGTAGCACAGGCCCCTATCTTTTCTCACCTGGGGTATTGTAGTGGTCTTCTAACTGTTTTCCTATCTTCAGGCTCCCTGCTTTATTCTATTTTATCTTCTGAAATACAGCCAGAGAACTTTCTAAATTTAGAAATCAGTTTAGTTTTTAGTGTCTAGAAAATTAACTGAGTGTGGTGGTGCACGCCTGTAATCCCAGCACATGGGATGCTGAGGCAGGAGGATCGCTGCAGGTTTCAGGCCAGCCTGAACTACATAAGCAAGACTCTGTCTCTAAACAGCAACCAACCAACCAACCAACCAACTAACAAACTAACTAAATAAATAAAGAAATGTCAATTAATAGTATATTTTCAATGAAAGTTTTAAAATATAGAAGCATAGATAGTAAAAAGGTAAGTTATCTTTCACCGTTGTATTTTCTCGGCCTTTGCTCTTCTCCATCGTATTTGTTATTAAAGTTTGAAGCACACCTGTCTAGACCATTTTGTGTGAACATGCATATACATAGTCACACAGAAATATGATTTTTTTTGGATTGGTATAACAATATGTGTGTTTCTTTTAACATAATGGTATTATATTCATTTATTAAAACATAATATATTACATAGTAATGTATTAACAAGTTGACTTTATGTTCGGTGTAGGTATGCAGGTATTTCAGGCATATTAATAACCTCTTGGAAATGTTTTGATCTCATCACATTCCTGGTTTCTCTTCTGTCCATTGAAAACCAGCAAGAGGATCGCCTCACCAGGTTGTGACAAATATAAATGCCTGTCACAACCAAATGCCTGTTACTGCCACCAAAAGCAGCACCTGGGGGCAATTTTATCCCTTGATTAAAACCCCATGTTAATGGAATGTTGTTTTACCTGGAAATTTTTATTTTACTTTATTTTTAGGGTTTTTTGTTTGTTTGTTTGTTTGCTTTTTGAGACAGGGTCTCATTAGCTATGTAGTATAGGTTGGCCTTGAGCTTACTATGTAGCCGAGGCTGGCTTCAAACTCATGGTGATCCTCTCACCTCAACTTCCTAAGTGCTGAAATTATAGGCATGCTCCACCATGCTTAGTGGAAAATTTTAAAAGGGAAAAAAATTTATACTTTAAGAATGAATTTGGGAAAGAAAAGAATGAAATGGTGAAGAATTTGGGAAAGAAAAGAATGAAATGGTGTAGTATGTGATGAGAACTTTTCAATAGAATTTTAAAAATGGGGGTTGGGGGGTTGGGGATTTAGCTCAAGTGGTAGAGCACTTGCCTAGCAAGTGCAGGGCCCTGGGTTCAATCCCCAGCACCCCTCCAAAAAAATGGGGGTTGAGGATTTAGTTCACGTGATAGAGCACTTGCTCAGGCCCTGAGTTAGAACCGCAGCACCCCCACTCAAAAAAGAGAATTTTAAAAATGAAATGTTAAGGAGATCATAATATTCTACTTATTGTTTTAAAGATATAAATATAATTAATAAATTCTCATCGAATGTTCAAATACTTTAGAAGTATACAGAAAAAAATATTGAAGTCTCTTGTTCAAGAAGCTACCTTCTAATTCTTTCTAATTGTCTTCTCTTCAAAGTTAATCACTCTCAAAGTTGTATGCATGCTTACAGTCCCTTACAAGCATTTGTGTATGTACGAATATGTATACTTTTTTAAAAATCGTGGTAAAATATGTTTAACAAAATTTACTATTTTACCCAAAGCAAGCCAGAAAGCCTAAAAATTCGCTTCATTTTTCCCTGTTTCTCTGTCCTGGAGTGAGAGATAAGGAAATTCCCTGACATACCTGGTCTCAGAGCAGATCATACTCCTGCATTTCCGAAGGTGTTCTTCATCCTCTCAGGAGGGAGAAATGCCATATGGAATAACCAAGGAGAATCTGGACAGGCCTCTCTGGATTCCCTTACTTGGTCTACTAGCATTAGATCATCCTCCTTAATCATTCTACATGTCTGTTCTTACTCCATCAAACCTGCACATAAAAATGGATAGTTCGTCCTAGGTCTTCATTTTGAAGGCTTTTGTGCTTTGATGAAGTAAATTTTTATGCTTTTCTCTTGTTAACCTGTCTTTTGTTATAGAAGTTGTCCATGACCCTTAAGATGGGTGAGGAAATGCCTCACTGCTTTCCTCCACTACAGTAGTAAGTCTTAACAGTTCCAATCCATGAAAGTAGGATGTGTTTTCATTTAATAGTGTCTCATTTTCCACCAATGTTTTGTAGTACATCTTTTGCTTCATTAATTAGGCTTATTGCTAACTATTTTATTCTCTTTGATGCTATTATAAATGCATTGTTTTCTTAAATATCCTTTTGGATTGTTCCTTGTTAATGTACAACGACTGCTTTTTTCTCATTGATGGTGATAGAACCCAGGCCTTATACTTTGCAGGCAAGCACTTTATCACTGTGCTACATCTTTAGCACCAATCTTGTATTGATTTTGTGTCTTACAACATTGCCAAATTTTTTACTTCTAACGGTTCTTTTGTAGAATCTTTGGGGGTTTTGTAGGCACATTCTCTTTTCTTCCTTAACATTTTCATCAATAAGTTAATACATGACTTTGTTTTAAGGATATTTCTGTCTAAAGGCACCTTATTTAATAGACGTATATGGTCGTCCTGACTGGACTGGGTCCAAGAGTTTTGAAAACTTAATGTATGGCCTTGGGTTTGCTAACTCTTGTTGCAGAAAAAGAATTTTTAGGACACGTTGGAAAGAGGTACGAGTAGGGTTTATTAGGCAGAGATAGAGATTATAGGACACACTTGAGAGAAGTGTAGGTGCTTTAAGAAATCAGACACATTATAGTGTAGGATTAAGTACATTTATACTTTATTTGAGGGGTGGAAATCAGGGGATAAAAATGCCCACTCATCTACCACTTTCTCAAAAGGGTATGAGCCAAGGGTGTTTTTGTTTTTGTTTTGATAGGTGATTTAAACATTTCCTGGATTTGCTCAGCCTTTTGCCTATTTTCTAAATTAGACCAGTGTGTGGTGATGGCTCTGGTAGGGAAGGAGTGTAAATCTAACCAAAGATGATTGACTTGGGGCTGTTATCTTTTTATTTTTATTTTTTTGTGCCAGAAGTTGAACTGAGGGTCTTGTATTTGTGAGGCAAGCACTCTAATCACTGAGCTAAATCCCCTGTCAACATTTTTAACTTTTTAAATTGCGCCAATGTATGGCCTTGGGTAACTTTGCCTGTGTCCTGAAAGCTGCAATATTTTTTAAAAATACAATTTTTAGTTATGATTTTTTGTCTCTTTTTTACTTCTCTTTTTATTATCTTACCTCATTTCCCCCTCTGATATTTTAATCCCTTATTTTTAAGGGGGTGTAGAAGGTCCAATGCTTTGTTTTTATGTAATTGTTTTAGACTGAAGAGGGGCGTTGACCTTGTCTAGCTAGAGACCAAAAGTCATGTCTTGGCTGGTGTAAAGGAGACATAGCAGTATCGGGTTTTGTTGTTTGTAAAACCATCACTCTTTGATAGTCTGAAAGAGAGAACAGGGGCATAGGAGACATTGGCCCACCATGGATCATGTAATGTAAAGCAATGTTAATGTACAGCATCACAGCCAGAGAAGTGAGAACTTTTTTTTACCAGATTGTTTTAGAAAACAAGCACTCCAACCAGTCATTGCTGTTTATGGTAAAGTCTGACATTGTACCAGTTTGTGAACATAGACCTTGCAATGTAGAAAACACATTTGTAGTCTTGTCAGGAATGTATACAAAGCATTTTGTTTTAATAATGGCCTGGGTTTTGCCTTTTGCTGCTGTTAGAATGTCTAGAGCCATTTAGTTTTGCAGAATGGCTTTTTTTAAAAATCATTTTTATTTTTGAATTTAGTAGTGAAATATTCTCTGTAGTGTCATTTAGAACCTTTTGGGTATAGTTAGTAAGTGATTTAACGTGCCCGTTATATTTTTAAGTCTTACTTGGGGAATAAAGAGAGAGACCAAATGATCATACCAGTGAAAACTAATGTGTTCTATTGATGTCACAAGACTGGGAGGGTGGCTGGTCAATCTAGGGTTTTAGGCACATAGCCTCCTTTTACTCGTGGATATTTTAATGTATATCGGGCAACCGAGGTGATGCCAGGGAGCCACTGGGTACCTTTCGGGGATGGCCATCTTATCTCAGCTCTTGTCTTTTAGTCAGTGGCAAACAAGTCAGTATTTTTTTTTAACACAATAGTGTGATTATAGCTCTGTGGAGGAATTCATCTTATATTTTGGGTGGCATTGTACCATTTATTAGAAGTATGATTTTTTTTGTTTTTAACAAAGAAGTATTAGTTGGTTGAGTGGTCTCATAATAGATGTCAGTCAGATGTGTTTATCTCAAACCTGAAAATATTTATCTGTGAATTAATGGTTATCTTTTATCATAGGAATTTTAGGAGTCTGGGGTAAGTTAGGATTCCTGGTTTGTTTGTTTTTTTATATCTGAGTATTAATTGTGGCTCTAAAATATTTTATGGTCTTTTTTTTCCCTTTAAGCAAAGATTTATTTTTTATTTCCAATATGACAGTCTTTTATAATTCATGAATTTCCATCTCAGTAAGTTTTAAGACACTGACTTCGCATAGATAGTTTGGGTCCATATGTCAAGCACTCACTCAGCAAAGAGAAGAGCAGCCACACTCTAACATGGACAGAGCTCACTGCTTCCTGGACATTTTAAAGTGCATAGAGTTGTGTTGTGGAGAAAGCTGTAGTTTTTACTAAATTTTCAATTAGTGAATCCCATGTTTTTTCAACTTGACATTATACAGTCATCAAAAAGCTATTTACTTATACAAGTTATAGCCAATGTTATGCTAAACCTAAATGTTATGCCCATTTGGGGTTTTTTGGTTTTTTTTTTAATTTTATTTTAATGGTACATTTTAGATGTACATAGTGATAACATTCATCATAGGGGATTTATAGCTGTACATGATATATCTTGTTGCTTCTTTTTTCCCATTCCCCTCCCCCTTCATCCCCTCTTCCCTCCTTATTTACAAAGCTTTGTTTCCATTTTTTCCTTCCATTTCTTATTTCTCTTGTCCCTC
>PVJO010031340.1:0-14434 GCA_004026905.1 Hystrix cristata
TTGAAAAGTCATCTTCTGGTAGCCTGAACAGGAACCGACAGTCTGCAAACACTTACTCCCATCAACGCTGCTCCAAGGAGGTGCCGAAATGCAGGGTCCCTCATTTTGATCTGTGTCTGTCCTGGTACGAATTAACCGAGGGGAGCAGGAAGTGGATCGACACTGTTTGTAAGTAAGGAAGCCAAGGGGGTGGGGCGCTTCTGCTTTCAATCAAGAGAAAGGGTACAATCTTGAGGCGTCATCAGTCCATCTCAACCATCGGTAAACCCCAGGCTTCTGCAGGGAGCTGGGATTCTTTATGGATGGAATTACACACTTTGTGAGTGAGAATTATTTCTTGTAGGCAATACCTGTTAGCTCACAGCAAAAATATGGGTGGAAAGAAACAAATGGGTCTGGTGATTTGGGCACTAGACCTGACAGAGAACCATTAATAACATCATCTTTATCATATTCTTATTGAAAGTGATATTTTTCCCAATTCCTAATCTTGAGGCCAGAGAGGAAAAACATGAAAAACCAAACCAAACCAAACCAAACCAAAAGAAAATGAAACAAAAACCATTGCCTTTCATGGAGACTTTTAGAGTCCAGGAATTCACAAGCACTTTACTCTGTGCCACTAGATTAATCCTGTTGTAGTAAGCACTGCTAGCTTTGCTTGCAATATTAGGGACACTGATCTTTGCTTTGTTGGGTAGGTACCATTAAGAGTTGGGAACTAATTTGCTTAATTTCAATTTACTAATCCAATAAACTTCTGTTTACTTTGCTTGCACAGCAGGCCTTTGAAAACCAGGCATTTAAGCCACTTCCTACTCCAGGAAAGATTCATATGTGGGCAGTTGGTCTTAATCAGAGAGAGGATGGACTTGTCCCAGGGTGGATGTGGTTGGAGATGCTGCTGAACTGGGTCAGAAGTAGGAAACTGGAAAACTGCCAGCTTCCTCCCGAGTCACATCTTCAATTGTGGCTCTGGGGTTCCATTTGAAATACATTCTCCAAACTAAAAACCACTCATACATAAATGTGGATATAAACCCAGAAGACACATTACTTTGGGTTATTTTCCCTTTCATCAGTCACATCTCAGTTTTTCTCCTTTTGTGCAAATCAGTGGAAGTTGCCCATATTTTAAAGAAAATGTTGGAGATGAACAATTTCTTGTTTTTGTTCAGCAATCTGCTATTTTAGCACCATGGCACTAACCATCTTGTTGCTATAAATCAGGCATATTTTTGAAGCTGTATTATTATTTCTTAAACAACTAAGGCTATTTATGAAAAAGACCTATGATTTTTTCCTTTAAAAATATAACAGCAGTTTATTCAGAGACAATATGTATGTGCCCATCAGAGTAAGAGGGGGTATGGCTTCGTCAGGATGTTCCCCAGGCTTAGCCTAATATCCTCTGATGCATACTGAGACTTCAACAAATATTGGACACATGAATGAATTGTGTACACTTCTGATACAACACCCCGCTGGCCCAAAATGAACACTTCATACACTCATAAAATATCTTTTCACCATAATTGAGCCTAGATGGAGCCACAGCTGCATTTAAAAATCATTCCCACCAACTCTTCAGCAATATTTAAGCAAAACTGATGGACTATTTGTTTCTCAACGATCCCTCAGTTCTAATTTCCAGTGTCTGCCTCCATGACACAGGCCTGGGGCAGGATTCCCCATTATTCCCTCACATGTTGTTTATTTTCATTCGCTTAATGAGAACGTTTCTCCTATAGTCCAAATGAAAGGTGGTCCCTTTCACGTCTAACTAATCATAACAGTATGATTGGAGAAGAATATCCAGGCAGGTTTTATTTTATGGCCCGAAAGATCAGTCTGACATACAGAGGAACTTTCGGGGACCACAAAGCTGTGGGGGAACTCTTGGATAAAAGTCATAATCCAGCGGAGAAGGATGAAAGGAATTTAAAGGTGAATTTGGGGACTTGGGAAATTTAATACTGTGATTTGGTATCAGATTTAAATTCTTTTCAAAGCCACTGTGAAATCAAGGTGGGGGGAGGGGTTACCTACAGAAAATCCAATGCTATTAAAACTATATATATAAGTATTTATCAGTCTTTTTTCTCCTCCCAGCAATACAATTTAAAAAACAGTTCCCCATATTAGTTGTAGTATTTCGTTGAGCTATATGTTCTAAAAATATTAAATGACTATTGTTTCCACTACTGAAGGTAAAAGTATACATAAATGTGTAAATTGCAGAGTTAAAAGGAGAAACTATACCACCATTTTGTAAACCTGCAGATCCAGCACAATTTGAGAAGATAAAATACCAATAAAGCTAAGAGTGAACTCAGTTCTTGCGGGGGAGAAAACAGATACACCAGGAAATAAATTCCTACATGAGCAGCTGGGTGGATGGCTTCCACGTGAGTATTCTTCCACGGCCTGGACACCTTGGTAGTCGGGGGAGTTTACAGAGAGTTCCTCACATTCCCAGTGGGAGAACCAAGAGACAGAGAGAACGAGGAGACCCAGCTGCTGCACGGTACAGAAATACCTTCAACAAAGTGGCGGATAAAGAGTGCTTATTTTCTCAAGAGCCACACAATATGTAAGATGTTTGTAGCCAGCATGCCAGCTGGCCACAGTAACTGTTCAGGACTGACAGAGCTGCTGGTTTCACTGCGAGGTCTGAGAATGGACTACTAAATGATTATCACCCTGGTCGTCCCACAGTTCAAGCCACCAAGCCTCAGGCTTCTTTCTCTGTCTCTCTTTTTTTTTTTTTCATTGTAACTAAATCAACTAAATTTCTTTTTTTATTTTTTTTTTTTTGTCAAAAACATGTATTGGTACATCGTATACATAAGGATCACATTCATCATCGTTATTTATACCTGTACATGATGTATCTCGGTTCCCCCCTTCCTCATCCCTCCCTTCCACCCCTTCCCTATTTACAGCAGGTTTATTTACATTATTGCATTTTTTCCCTTTCTCCTTTCTTTCCTTTTTCCCTTTCTTTTTTTCCCCCTTCTCCCTTTCTAGTTCTCCTCTCTTTTGAATATATCTTTCTTTTACATAATACCTATCATACCTCTGTCTTATTTACACTTACAATTTCTCATATCAGAGAAACAATTCAATGTGTACTCATAAGTGTCTGATTTATTTCACTCAAGAGAATGTTCTCAAGGTGCATCCATTTACCTACGAATGTCTCTAGTTTATCCTTTTTATGGCAGAGTAGTACTCCATTGTGTAGAAAAACCACCTCTTCTTTAGCCATTTATTATCTGTTGGGCATTTCGCTTGTTTCCAAGACTCAGCTATGACAAATTGTGTTGCTATGAACATGGTTGTGTGTATATCGCTGTGGTATGATGTTTCTAATTCTTCTGGGAAGATACCAAGCAGAGGAAGAGCTGGGTCAACTCCAACTGGTGAGGTAGTGTGCTGCAGTTGGCTTCAAGGTTAAACTGAGGCTGGAATCCTCTTTCTTGCACCCTTTTAACACCTTCATGCCTTTATCTTAAAATGGAAATTATAGCACTAACTTTCCTGGCTTACTATAAGAGAAAATTAGGTAAGTGTGGAGAGTTCTATGTACAGAAGCTGGTTTAGTAAGCACTCGATGCTTGGCAACCTATATTGTCCATTTAAATTCTCAAGAATAGGAGGGATTTGACCTTAATAGTTTATCGGATAAACTCGCAATCAAACGGGTGTCAAGTTTATGCTACGTTATGTTAGGAAAATTAAAAAATAAGACAAGCAAGCAAAAACATGTTTATGAAGTTTTCTAAATTACTTTTATTTAGTTTTCGACATTTGTTATGAATCCTTTCTGTATGTATTTATGTAAATTCAAGTATTTGCTGAAATGTTTAAATAATTCCAACTTGATTAATTTATTTAATGGTATATTTTCTATCAATGAACTGGCTCATTCATTTAAAAATATAGAGGATCATTGCTTCTGCAGTAAGCAACACTAAGTTTAGTGATTTTTTTTTCAAAGTAACATTCTTTGACCGGAAGATTAAAACTCTTTTCTTTCTCTTTCATTTTAAGAAGCTTTCCTGTTGGAAGATTTTGTCTATTTTTTTTTTTTTTACTATGACTTCTCTCCAGTTGTTTCAGGATCTTCTGTAAGACTACCTGGGAATCTGAGTTTAACTCTTTGTTTTCTGTCTTCCATACCTACCAGGTTCTTTGAATATTTTCAATATATTTTTTAGAAGGAATTGTTGGACCCAGGGCCATGTGCAGGCTAGGAAAATGATATACCACTGAGTAATATCCCCAGCCTCCCATCTTTTGGTTTGTTTTGAGACACAGTATAGCTAAGCTACCTGAGCTGACCTCAAACTTGACACATTCCTGCCTCAGCCCCCTCAACTCTGAGTAGCTTGGATTGCAGGCATGCACACTGTGACTGGGGAATTATTTCAGTCTTTACCCTTTGCAATGTCAGGTTTTTTCCATTGGATTATCAATTTTTGTTCCTGCCTTGCCCCCATTGGTAGAGGTCCCAAATCCACTTATAAATATACTGCACGCCTTTCTGAAATGAATTAATTGTAGACTACAGTGGAACACAGATTTCAGACACCTTACCTCCTGTTAAAGGGATAAGTCTGTGTCCATGTAAAATTCGATAAGAGTGTAGGATAAGTAGACAGTTTTATCTTAAGCATTACCAGAGCTGGAACCATCCGCCGGCTGGCACAGTGTAGATTCAGAATGGCAACTACAGACATGCATTAATGTAAGACCCTGCTCATGGGCTGCACCATTCTTTATCATGGATTCAGCAGGAAACGTCACACGCTTTAGTCATAGCTTGCTTCGCAGCTACATTTAATCAGCTGGAATTAGTACATGACAAGTAATGTATTTGCCGTTGCAAACCTATCAAAGCCCTTTTTTACTCAACAGTACCAAAATAGCAGTATGTGATGCCAACTTTTTAATTTAAGCTTCCAGTGGAACTTTTGAGGACCTCCTTTCTGTTTGCCAGAACCTTACTTCTTTTTGCAGTTTTCCTGGGTTCCACTGTACACGGTAGGTAATGATTAGGACTCCCCAAATTACTGCTCCTGCTGGAGTCTCTGCAGTCGAGATTGATTTATCCTTGGCTGCTAATCCTGTAAGTATAGAGGTGTTTTAGTTTCATCTCTGCTCTTTTTACGCAGAATAATTGCTTGTGAGGCAATGTGGAAAACAATTTTACATGCATCATGGGTTTATTGAGCTATCTCGGGGTTTTTTTTTGTTTTTTGGGGGGGTTTTTTTGGTGCAGGGGCTCGAATTCAGGGCCTTGTGCTTGCAAGGCAAGCACTCCAACCACTGAGCTAAATCCCCAGCCCATCATGGGTTTATTGAGCATTCGATATTAAGTAAATACGTGGAGAGTTGAGACACAGGCATAAACACTGGAGGAAAACACCACATTTGTGGATACATTTGACAACTCTTAAAGCCATTTTGAGTGTTAACTATGCACAATATTTCATCTACCACACCTTGTTTAACATCTATAACAACGCTATAAACTATATCTAATTATTATTTCCACTTTCTAGGTGAGGATATAGAAGCCCAGAAAAATCTAAGTAAATTGTTGAAGATCACACAGCTGTTGGACGCCCGGGCCTGGATTCAGCCCAACCTGCCTGGTTCAGAACCCCTCTTCTTAACCACTGTGCTGTCCTGCCCAATTTGTCAATAAAAATACTTTCTCCAGTCCAAACAAACTGAAGATTTTCTTTTAAGGGATTAAACCAATCAATAGTAACGTCTTTCCATGTAACGCATCAACTTCTGCCGTGAAAAGACAGTCAGACTGGTGTACGCGATAAGACTTTGGGAAAAGAATCCCTGTGGGAAAGGAGGCTCTGCTCCACACTGACAGAAACAGAAAAGAGAACAAAGAAAGCCTAGAGCGGTGGTTTCATACTTTACATCGAACACAGATTACAAATGTGCGTGTGTGGTCAGGCAACCTCTGCGGCCTCTACCCCCAAGGCTTCGTCTGTTCCACTGGCCCAGGAGGGAATCTGGGGAATCCCCCTACCCCACTACATCGTTAGCCTCAGGAAGGTCTTGCCTGTTTTCCTAGGTGTCCTCAAAACCTAGCACAGTGGCTGGTACACAGCAGGCATTGAATAAATGTTTGCTGTAGGCATGAAGGCTTAAATGCAAGGGATGGAAGGGATAAGGGAAAGAGGGGATAAAGAAGGACGGGGCAATAAGGGGAAGAGAAAGAAGAAGGAAAGAAAATGATGTCCCTCAATGTCCTGTCCTGGTGTCGTGTCACGCTTACTCTCTGTCATTCCTTCTCTCTGCTTCTGTAGATCTACCTGCTTGGGTTCCCATCTAGCACGGACTGCCGAACTGCTGGGTGCCTCTTCCTCTGGAATTTTCTCCTTCCTTCTTGTTCTCTTACTATTCACTGTCACCCTTCTGAGGTGGGATAAATAAGGGCTGGGGGCGAGGGAAATGGGAAAAGGTATGGCCTCCCCATCTTTACCGGGTTGTCCTATTTCCCTCTTCATCAAGCTTCTGTGAATACAGCATCAAGAAATTTAGAAGCTAAGAACCCTAACCAGAGATCTACCTCGATCCAAACTCAGTAATCACTAGGATCCAGTGGTCGGTCTTGGCTACCTTGGCCAAAGGGACCTATCTATGTCACAGTGACATCATGCTATTCAAGAGGCACATCCCAAATGTGGCTTCCTCTCTTATGAAGTAGGCCACTTCTCTGGCCTATGAGAGACCATCCGTGCTTCTTCACCCCCTATGAATTAGCTTTACCTTGGAAAGCAGGGATTCTGCAGAGAGACCTGCAAGTTACATCAGAAGCACAGTTTGGATTTCACCATCAGGCCCTGGAGCCCTGGAGCTACCTGCCCTGCCACTGTGTTTCTTCCAGGAGGTTCTTTCTCTGTAATGGCACCTACCTGCTCAAGTATCATTCTTGAATTCTCAACTCCCATGTCTAATCCATCATCGATCCTTTTAGCTCTGCCATGTGCATACCGAGTTAGGCCTCTTACACAAGTTCAGATCATAACACTTCTCCGATCAAGACAACATAGTGGTATCTCCCATCATACAAGCAAAATCCAAAGTGCTTAACTTGTCCAATAGAGCCCACGTGAGTTGGTCTCTGGCTACCTCCCTGAACTTATACCCTCCACTGTCCTACACACTTACTCTGTTCCACTACGAAGGATGCTTGCTGTCTGGGAACATTCCAGAACCTTCCCCCTGAGGGTCCCTAGAGAGGTGCTTGTTCTTGTCTCTGTGAAGAATGCTCTTCCCTAATGTCCACACAGAGCAGCATTCTACTTTTTCCAAGTCTCTGCTGTCATCACCTCAGGACTTTCTGCTCCCTCACCCCGCTGTTTCCTTCACAGTACTGTACTCACCGTCTGGCGTGTAGGGTGGGCATGTGTTCATTTGCTGAGCACGCGTTATCTCTTCTTGAGAGTGGGGACTGGTGTTGGGTGCTAGGGCAACACAACCCAGTGCCAGAAGCAGAAGATGTGCTCCACGGATCTTTGTTGGGTGCAAAGGAATAAATATCCAGAAAGCTTTCCTACAGGGATGGCTGGAGGGCTCGGGGAGTTGTGTTGGTGGTCAGAGCATCAGGGCCAGACCCAACCTAGAAAGATGCAAGGTTGACAGCTCTTTTTACCTCGTGTACATCCCCATCCTGCTAGTCTGCCCCTGGCCTGAGCTCCCAGTGGCTGCAGTAAAGACTCTTGAGGTTTGGAAAGGAGAAATTTGAATCCCTGTCTATACCACTGCCCCCTCTCTGCATGTTGGGCCTGTGATTCCTGCCTAAACCCAATGCCTCTGTATCATCCTGAATAAATGAATTTGCCTCCAAGCAGAGAGTCAAATAGGCTTGGTGAAGTTAAATTGAGGCATAATGATTAGCCCAAGGTCAGACAGGCAATCGGGCAAGAAATTAGGATTAAGATCTAGACCACATCCCTTCTTCTTTTGGGTGTTGGCTATCAAAAACATTATTTTTGGGGCTGGTCCATGTTTCATAGATGTTTCATTCAAACGCAAATGAAAAGAGTCCCTAAAAATAGACCGATCGGTTAACTTTCCAGAGCTGTGGTCACAGTGTGTGATAGGGGAGATGAGTTTAAGCGATCGGAGAATAAGCAAATCTCCCTTTGGCTTTCTCTGACTGCTTCCCTCTGTTTGCAGACATAATATTCAGTTTCTCCAAAACATCTCTGGTTACCAAAAGTCAATTTTGTGGGAAAATTGTGACGACGGTCAAACAAAGAGTTAACGCAATCAAAACAGAAAATCCAGTTCGAAATATTTTTACAACTTTCTTTACACTAGAGAGCGGCAGAGAAAAAACAGCATTTTAAGTGCTGTTCTTTTTCCCATTAGGTTGTCTGCTTTTACAGGTGGCAAGTTTCAGCAAGATCTGAAGGCAAAAGGCCCACGCTGAGATGGTCTGCAGCAGAAAGACCTGACCCGCTCGACCTCTTGCCCATGCATACAACATAATCACTCACAAAATAGATACTAAAATAATGTTAGCAGCCGACTGGCCTAAACTAATAAAACCAAGCATGTTGAGAGTTAAGGCAGAAAGCCTGTCCTCAACTCACCCCCTCGGGCCTCTGCATTACCTCGTCCCTGGCCCGAATTAACAGAGCTCAAACCAAATGGCTTTTTGCACCTCCTTCTTTTCCTGGTGTCATTCTGACACTGTTGATTTTTTCCCCCTCACAGGGCCTGACTCAGTGAGTTTAAATGCCCTTCTCTTTCTCACTCACCACATGCAAACTTTAATTAAGGCTGTCTCTACATAACACCAACATAACTTGGGGAAAAGTGAAACATTTAGTCAAATCACTGAGTTCGGGGCCATAAGAGGAGGGAGAAGGGAAGGTCAGAGAAGGTCACAGAGAACAGCAAAAAATACTCCACGTGTTTAGACAGGTCTCTTTTCCTTAGACCCCCGCCCCTGCTTCGGGCTGCGAGCACACGCCCTTCTTTCCATTCTAGAGAACAAACATTTCTTCCCCAAAGTCAACCTGTATTTCTCCAAAGTCATCCTGCCTTCCTCTTTGCACACGGCTTCCTCCACAGTGACATCTCTGTCACTGCGGCAGCAGGGACAGTGTAGGTCTCACTAGCCTCTTTCACCCAAGAGAGATGTGAAGCTCAAAAAGTTAATGCTCAGTCCAGTCTCAATAAAAGATTAATTTTTAAAAATTAGATAATAAAATTTAAAAATTGGACTTAAAAATTTTTAAGATCAACTAAAGAAATAAAAGACTAAGCAGAGAGCTAAAACTTGTACTTCTCAACTTAAAAATTTCAAAGGAATGCGTATTGGTTGAGATGCCCTCCAGGTGCTAATAATAAGCTAGACTGTATGCATCACACCAAACAAATGACTAAATGAGTGAAAAAGGGGCAGAAGATTGTCTATGTGTATATTAAAAAGTCAGAGTGAGTTGTAATGAATCGACAACAGTGCTTTTCTGTAAGGGAGAAAACTATGGGAGGAAGTGAATTCTTTCATGTACTTTTGTGTTTTTCTATTGTCTGATGTTTTTATATTGAGAACTGAGAGAAGCCAGATGTAATGGCGCATGCCTGTAATTCCAGCACCCTCGGAGGCTGAGGATCACAAGTACAAGCCCAGACTGGATAACTTGGTGAATGAGCAAGACCCCGACACACAACAAACAAACAAATTAAAAATAGTTGGGCCTGTAGCTCACTGTGAAGGCTCTGCGTTTAATCTGCAGTAATACACATGCGCATGCACGCGCGCGCGCGCACGCACACATACACACACACACACACACATCTGACTACAACCATGTAAAAATGTGCATGCTTACAGATAAGGACTTGGAAGGAATGCAGAGCAACAAAAATGACAATGCATTAGGCCAGTGATGTTTTACTTTACCTTTCCTACTTTGTAAAATATTCTAAATGTATGGTATTCAAATATTCTAAGAAATTTTCAAAGAGCGAGAAAATTTATTTTCTATAATTTTTCCCATAAGAATATTAACTGTAGGTTTTACCATCAAAAAAGGAATTTCATTATGCATGTTGTAGAAGTTTCTTACATAAATTTTGGAAAAAACAGAAAATGAATTTAAAAAGAAAATGTAGAAAATGTACTACGTTTAGAAGATATTTTACCATTTTGAAAATAACCCCATAATCACAATTCTCTTATACATTATCCAGAAAAAGTTCACACTGAAATGCAGCCAGGATGGAATCAGAATTTAGTTAGGAGACTGCAAAAATGTTATAAAGTTAACTAAAACCTTCTCAAATCTACCACAAAGAAACACAGAGCACCAATCTCCTTTCAAATGGATATTAACTGGTTTGTTAACTTGCTGGGCCAAACTGGAAGCTCCCTGAAACCAGCAACTTTATCCTGCTCCTTTTGCTAGATTAAAAGAAGGGAGGGGTGGATAGTTACAGAGCCTGGAACATTGTGAGCACTCAAGTTAGTTTTAAATAAATGAATCATATTTTTGTTTTTGAGACAGAATCTCACTATGTAGTCCAGGTTGACCTCAAACTCATGACTCTCCTGCCTCAGCCTCCTGCATGCTGGGATTACCAGGGTAAGCCACCATGCCTGGCTCCTAAATAAATCCTCTTTTAGCACACAGGAAAAAATTTTAAAGAGAGAACAGAGAAGACTAGGGTAAAAGATGAGAGAGAGAGACAGAGCCAGAGACAGAGAGGAAGAAGGAAGAGGAAGAGGGAAAAGGAAGGAAGGGAGGGAGACGAACAAGAAAAAAAGGAAGGAAATACTAGAGAGTCAGAAAGAAAAAAAGAGAAGGGATGAGTCAGAAATTGCCCTTCTGTTTCCTTTTTATTTCTCCCCTCTAGGATTACAGCAGTCAAATAAGAAACCGTGCACACCGGGTCTTTTTTCAGAGGCTGACTTCAGTAGCAGCTATGGCAACACTTTCAGAATTTATTAGCTTCTGGAAAAAAAGGATGAGACTCGAAGAGAGCGCTTACAACAACATTTATTCTGGATCTCGGTCTAATCTGAAGCTGCACATCTGGGAAGGTAGCAAAGCAAAAGGCACACTCTGCTTTTCAGTTGTAGTAAAGGGCAGATGGCTTCCCTTATGTACAGCAGGAATAAAAAAGACAATAGCTAGGTGAACCATATTTCTTCCTAGTTAAGAGAAACATGGAGATAAATCATGCTCTGAATGAATGAAAATGAGCAACAGGCTCTTGGGTATAAACCTAATCACACATTTTAAAGTGATTCTTCTTTTTTCCTTTCTGTTTGAAGAATGGGAGTAGGGTGGTAAAAGAGAAGGAGAAAGGAATATAATGCACTATATTTCTTTGAGACTTTTTGATCCTGGTCCATTTTCATCTTCCTCTAAGATCTGTGGTAAGTCCCTTTTAGATGGACAACAGCAAAATTATGAAGCATTTTTGAAGTAAGCCTGCCTCTTAAATCCAGCAGAGCTAAAGAAATCATACTCTCATCAATCTGTATACTCATCTTGGACAGAAGAGGCCCAAGAGAGCTCCACATGTGTGTGTGGGCACATGCACATACCGATGGCATGAGTAGGTGGGTTTGCTGAAGGGATTAGAATGAAATCAGGCTATAGACAGGAAATTATCATGATACTCCTTCCAGATAAATTCCAGCTCCTTCACGATCTGACTCCTGCCTGTCCATCCAGCCTCATCTCTATGTATTTATCTTGACCTTCTTGCTACCCTCCCAGAAGCTGTGTCCTTCCTCCTTGTTATCTTCAAGACCCAGGTCCCTCTGTGTGAAATGCTCCTCCCAGGCTGTCATATGCACACACCTCACGTCCTGTGTGAGAAACGCTGGGCACAGCACCATCCCAAACTCCCCAGGTCTGGTTAATTGCAGAGGTAGTTGCTTCCTGCTCTCTGACCTCACAGCTGAAGTGCTACCTAGCACAGGGTTCCATCATCTACTGATGTATATTTACATGCATTTGTTTCCCATTAGACTCTGAAAATTCTCAAGCACAGCAGAAATCTTATTTCATCTCCCAAATGTAGATAATGCACAGCATAAAAAAGACAACAGACGTGTTACATAAACCACACTGAGGAGTGCTCCTATTCTGACCAATCCAAGCAAAGGGCTTTGTGCCATCTAAGCTCTTGAGATGGAAGAATGCGCATGGGAGAAATACTCAGATTTATCTGAAATCTTATAGAACGACTGTGAAAACACTGAGAAGAAAGTATGAAAATCAAAGATGCAGTAGGGCATGGCATGAGCAATTTGCACTCTATAGATTAAAAATGGGTTTTGAGGGGCAACACAGTCCAATACGTAATTAAGAGCCGTGAGTTCGAATCACACCTTGGCCCCTTGAACTCAAGTGAAATACATTTGACTGTGATCACAGCGGGTCATGGGCTTGGGAAAATAACTGAATCTTTGTGCTCATATTCTCAACTAAAAAATGTAGCATCTCTACATATGAACAGGTGTAAGTGCAGTAGTTCTTGGCATGGAGAGACACAATTTCAAAACTCACTGTACCAGTGAAGTTCTAAAAACTGCAAGGTGGCCAAGGTGGGGAGTAGAATCTCGATGAGGCAGGAAGTTCAACAATCTCTCTTCCAAGCCGGATCTTCTCTTTTTGATCTCTTTGGGATGGCATGGACTTCAGCCGTGGGACAGTTAAGCTTCAAAAGGTGAATTCATTGTTTGACCTAAAAAGTTGTATTCTAGAAAATGAAACTTTCTGGGAAAGAGCAGGTAATATGATCTGTCAGTGCTTGTGGAATTTAATGAGTGTTGTAAGTGTAGAATAAACTGTGGGCATGTGTTATACGCCTGGGAGGATTCCATGATCCAGATGATATTGCTGTGGAAAATGGTGGTGAATATTTCCCAGTAAATGGGAGAATTGCTTTTGTTTTCCCTGATACATAAACTGAACTCAGGGCAGCTAGAGCTGACATATTGAATGAGGTTCTGCACTACTTCAAACTGGGTTTGTGTTTACACTTCATTGTGAGATTTTTAATGGTTTGAAATGACTCAGAGGAAGTTATGTAATATTTACAGAGACACGTGCTAGAATATAAACCAGGGTCCATGATTGTGGTGTTAGAGTTAGCTCCTGAATAAGCCTTCTCATTTATTTAAAAAGCGCATTTTAAATAACAATCAAGTAACTAGAGGTTTTACAGTTCAGGTCACTGCTGAGTGGCCTGTATTGCACCAACTCTCTTGCCAATGTCATCTATAAATTCTTATTCAATGAAAGAAAGAAAAAAATGAATGAAAAGAAGCAAGGAAAGAAAAGAAAAAAGAAAAAGAGGGAGACAGAAAAAGAAGTCTCTTGAAAGGCACTGGGAAGAAGTCGAAAGCATGAAGAAACTGGAGGAGATGTGAGCTTTGAAAGATGGAGTGCGAATTGTCTGAATCTCACAGTTAACCAACTTTCTTCTAAAGTAACACCCAGTTCACACGAAAACAAGGCATGGTGCTCACACAGAAAGTGCCAGTCTTACTGCACAGAGACGTCAGAGATTGATCCTAGGCCACTGGGATTAATCCAGCTGAGAATTTGGTTGGGGGAGGGATGTGTCGGAAAGGAAGTATTCATGGAGATTTATCTAAATATAGATTCCTCTCAAATTCTTGGCTGACTAAACTAAGAGTGTTCTAGGTGAGACTCCAAGGAAAAAACCAGCAGGATACGCAGCCAGAAACTCAGAAGCTGAGTACAGATGCCACCAAGTGAAGCGCTGAGGAGGAAGAAGTTCAGAGTTCAAATTCTGCTGAATCTGAGTGAATTAGTACCCCACCCCGAGCTTTCCATTAAGACCTCTGCAGAGTCGTGCCTGAAAAGCAAGAGCCATAACCAAGAACTAAGTGCTGTATCTTTACGACTAAAGGCAGAACCAAAACAAACCTTCCACAATTAAGGAATTGTGGACGATACCGTGCATCTACGAACATGGTATAATCAGTAATAATTTAGCACTTGCCAACACCAAACTCAACACTCTAAAGAAAACTGACAAAATCCAGAGTATCTATGGTATATCTTTTACATTAAACACATTGTCCAATTTAAAATAAGAAGTTATTAGACAAAGAAACCAGAAAAGTGACTTATATTTCAAGAAAAATGCCATCTATAGGCAACCCACAGATGACACAAATGTTGGCATTAACAACTAAGCACTTTAAAACCATTTTGATAAAAACGTTAAAGAATTTACAGGAAAAGATATATTTAATGGATTAAGACATGGAGAGACATGAAAACTCTGAAAAGATCCAGACAGAATTACCAGAACTAAAAAATAAAATATTAGAAAATAGCCGGACTCCATTGTGGGCAGGAGGCTTGAGCTTGCAGGTCAGGCCGCTTCCGGT
>PVJO010031341.1:0-14438 GCA_004026905.1 Hystrix cristata
AAAAAAAAAAGTAATTTTTCCTTCTTTTTGATGTGAAGGAAGAGCCTTCACATGGGTGCAGACTCTCCCTTCCCTCCCTGCTTCAATACAAGCTTCTTGTGGACTCATCATTCCCAATTTGGTGGAAGAGGACACCGAGATGGAGTAATTTGCCTGATCTGGGAACTGAATGCAGGGCCTCTTGCGTGCCAAGCTACAACTCCAGCTTTGGAAGAGAAATATTTCGCTCAAGAGAAGGAGCACCTGATGGGTGCCTTTCCTCTGAGAATGTCATAGTGTACCAAAGAAGAAGCAGATACCCAAATACTGCTGGCAGTGATGGTGCAAACACAGGAAACTGTTGCTTTTCCCAGAGGCTTTTCAGGATTCTTTGACTCAAGGTAGTTGTGTTTAGTGCCACAACCGTTAGCCTGAAAAGGAAGCCTGCGGACCTGCAGAACTTGGCTCCCGGGACTCACCCACTGTTCATAACTTGCAACAATGAAAGCAAAATGGACATCAATAAGATGGAGGAATTTCTTGCAGTCTTATGCTCTCCTAGTACCTGGCACTATCGGATGCCATAACGGACAGTGAAGACTGGAACATTTCCATCATCACAGAAGGTCCTCTTGGACAGCATTGCTTAAGTGACCTAAGACACCTGTTGGCCTGGCACAAATCCCTGAACCAGTGCGCTTTTTCTCCAGCATTCCAGTTTACCAAATGGAGGTATTTAAAGTTTTTCATCAAAATCCCCAGAGTCAAATACAGCCAAAATGGACATCTTTGACACATTCTCTGCTTATATCAAGAATTTGAGGCCAGAGGCTAACGAAGGTCTGGAGAGGGGTCTCTTGGGAACACTGCAGAAACCGTGTGAGTATTTGAATTCTCCCCTCCCGGGTGAAATTGATAAGAACAGTATGGAGGACGTTAAATTTTCTACACATAAATTTCTGGATGGTAATAAAATGACATTAGCTGATTTCCTGCTAACCAACCTGCAGGTTGTCAACGTGGCAGCCAAAAAATACTGCAACTTTGATATTCCAAGAGGAATGACAGGCATCTGGAGATACTTAACTAATGTGTACAGTAGGGCTGAGTTCACCAGCACCTGTACCAGCAATAGGGAAATCGAAATACCCCACAGCAATGCCTCCGAAGGACTTACAAAGTAAAACAGCACTTACAAGAGCGATGACTTCAGCTCTTCCCCTAAGAATATGCTTTTCCTACCAGACTGCTCCTCTTCCAATGAAGTAGAAATGTATTTTGTGTGAACATGCAGTTATTCAAGATCAGGATCAGGGATGGACAAGGTATAGTAGTTACCTTCAAATACACACTCATAAGCACTATTAGGTGAAAAGTCCTTTCGCCGTGCCTACCTCCTACTCCGTAGCCTCCTCCCCTCCAGTTTGGATCCCCCCCATCGCAAACAAGGGAGCGTCCCATTGCTCTGGAGTCTTCGCCGTGGTGTCTATCTGCTGCCTAGATGGCAGAACTTTTGAAGGGCAACATTTAACTCTTAACATAGTAGCCATGATATAGGTCAGCCCCAAACTGGTGTGCAATGCATAGTGTGAGGAATATATATGTATTTTTTGGGATGTTATAAGAGCCTATGAAAGGATTGTAACTGTATCCAAAACACTGTTTCAATTTAGTCTATCTTGGATGTGTGCTAATGGACAAAGAAGACAGCTTTCTACAGAAAGTCACTACACATTACTATTTTCTTTGTAGCTAGATGTTTCCTCTAGTCTAAAATCATTTATCCTACATATGAGTTACAACATCAGACACTATGTGGAAACTAAAAGTTTCAAGATGGGGCTGGTATCCTCAAGATCTCAGGCATTTGATCCTTACAAGAGAAACTGGTGGGCACTGACACTCTGTCTGAATGTTTTGCTCCTTATGTGTACTTTGCCTGGTGCCATTCACTTGAAACATTATTCCTTTCTGTATTTTAAAAAGCCCTTTTATAGGTAACGGTAGACCCTGCTGTTTATAGATTTTTTTGGCCAATACTACATAAATTCATATTTACTTGCTTTATGTATAGCAGTGTGGTGTTCAGTAATGTAAAAATTAATTCTTACTGAAATTAACCTAAGGAATGTAGATGGGTTTGTCAAAATATCGAGTGCATTTTGTTTCTAAAGAATATTTAATGTAGATAATTTAGAGAATGCATTATCCATGCTGTATTAAAAATGATAAAACATTCTCTTTCCACCCCCATTTACTATTAGATCTTGCATAGAGGATGGTTCACTCCTTTTGGAGTAAAGTATAGCTGTTTTGTTCCATCTCGGTTACTGCATCCCTTGAGTTCAAATTTTCTGCAACCATTCAGGAACTGTACTATGTGTTTTGTTTTTTTCTCTTTAAATTAAAGTCCTAAAACAGAAATTACTTACGCTTTTACAAAAGAGAATGAACTTGCTAAAAGTAGAACAAAATTTATGCTGTATTACTTTCTCTCTGCTCTCCTCTCTTTTCATCCTTTTCCTCCCCCCCTCCTCTTCCTCTTCTTTCTCTTCTTCACCTTCTCTTTCTCCTCCTTTTCCTCCTCCTTCTTCGACAAAATGGACTTTATAAGTATTACTCCAAAGACTGTAGTTGTGACTATAATACATTTTTGGTAATTTTTGTATCTAACTTGTCTAAGAAGTGCTATTTCTCCTATGCTTTTAAAAAGCATATTACTTTCAGATGGCACCGTTTTTCTCCCTTGGGTTGCTATCATTTAGGAGGCAATAGATTTATGGAAGCAGCTTAACTTCTAAGCATACTACATTTTTAAACTATCAGTAATTAGCTTAAAATAGAAGGCAAAGAAAAGCTCCATATTGTATCCATTCGGCTCCGGGAGATTCCTTTGCCTTACCTTTCTTAGTACTCCTTACTGCTGATAAACGTTTGAGCCCCATCCTTTTATAATTAAATTTGGGATGAGGATTTATCTGGTTTCAGAAATCCTTTAAGAAGTCACACTGCAGTAGCTACAGTGGGTGAAAGAGTCCCGGCTCCATCAGCAGCATCTACATCTGCTTTTTAAACAGCCGCCGCCAGGGCTTCAGGCTCCTGAACTTGGCTCTGAGCTGCAAGCATGAGAAAGCTTAGACGGTGTCTGCGCTTAGCGAGAGGTAGACTGAGGGGCGCGGGGCGCAGGCTCCCGGCAGGAAGAGCTGCATTCATCAAAGCAGCAGAATGAACAATATTCGGAGACTCAATTGTGGCATATTTTCACTTTGGGTATTTATTCTCTTCATTGTTTTTTCCTGTCCAGTGATTACACTGGGCTGATTTTTGGATGTCAAAGGAAGGCAAGTCTATGATTTTGATAAAAGCAGAATTGTTTTATTTTTTTTCTCTGCAGAAAGATGGATTTTGTTTCTCTGTCAAGAAAGTTGACAGTCAGAGAAAATGAAATTGGTAAACGGACAAAAGCTAGTAAAAAGGAAGATCCGGCACTTCATATACTTGTAGAAACATCATGGTTTAAAATCCTGAGAGATTTGGGCTATAAATATTCCATGGCAATTCATAGAGTGTGTGTGCCGATATGCAGAAATTATATAATTTTATTTCTACAACTAATGAATCATTTCTCTCTTCATTTAACTGACTTTTATTACACTTCAGTGAAGAGATTAGAGTGTGGGTGGAAAGTTTCACTATTTTACAAGGTTTACTGAAAATTTTTTTTTTATCAAACAGGTGGGAAGATCTCTTCTCTTCCTTTATTTGATTCAGATGCAGATTTTCAAAAAGATGACAAATAAAATTTATTTCTGGGTAACTTTGGCTTCACAACTTTAAATTCTAAAGCAATATGTACACAATTAAGAGATTTCTAACATGTAGCTTTGCAAGTAGATCAATTCTGGAATTTAGGTATTTTTCCTTCTGTAGGGTTTTTGAATCTCTCCAGAATTGCATGAAGATAGGTTTTATTTCTGTGCATTTACAAATCCCACTTAGAAAATATCTACAAAGTAAAAATGAGAGGGAATAGAAATTATTTTTTTCATAAATATTGTGATATATTTTTCATCAAGCCAATTGCTTCACCAATTTCTTACACTGCTTATAATCAATATTTAATTCAAAAAGAGGAAAGCATTCATTTTATTTGTAGGATTTTAGAAGTTCCATCCTTTACAAATTACCCAGGTTGAGGCAACCAAAATTATATGTTTATCATGGACAAAATTCAACTGCTAAGCCGTAATGCTGAACAGAATTGAAATATTCACTTTAGAATTTCTTAAATAGGCAAATGAAAGTTTATCACAGAATGCTTGTATTTTCTTTTCTCTCTCTGGAACATCAACACCAGTATATTTCTGGCAGCTATTATATTAAAAATAAAATATATTTTCACTATCAAAAAAGTAACTTTTCTAATACTTTGTTGAAAAGTAGAGGATATTGTTTCGAGATTTCACTAACTGAACGCAATTTGAACAGTCAGCAGTACTGCTGAAAATGAGAAAGACACTCGTCGGGATTACATTATTGAGATGTTAGAAACCTAATTCAAAGCATCTTAGGCAACAGAAAGAATTTATTTAAAGAATACTATAATAACTCAAGTGCCCACAAGTAAGTCTTGAGTCTAGGCAGCCACTACAATTGTTTGTAACTGGAGTTAAATGAAGAAATTTAATACCTCAAAACGTGAAGCTCAGAATCTGACAGGTGTCATATTTCTGACCAAAAGGAGGTTGCAGGTCTTGGAGCAGCCATCCACTTTCTTTGGCCAAGCACTCTGTGCTCCTCATCACTCTCCTGGCTGCTTTTCGAAGCCACCTGGTACCCTCAATCTTCCCACATGAATCAAAAGTTGAATGCCATTCTTTCTCATTAATGTTTTGTTGTACACTCTTCCTAGGAGAAACAACTTTTTCACATGGCTTCGATGATTACCTATGCTCAGATGAGTCATACATAATTTCCTTCTCCAGCCCAAGATGTTTCACAAACCTCAATATCTAACTGTAGAAGACCCCCACATTAATGTAGTTTCAATTTAGGATTTTTTTTTTCAACTTTGTGATGATGTGAAAGTAAAATGCATTGAGTAGAAAACACGCTTTGGATTTTGACCTTGATCTACTGCCCTAGTCGGGGAGCTACGGACATGCACCACATGGGGCAGCAGCAATGAGCTTCAGCCAGCCACAGAATCGCCATCAAGAACAAGTGATTCTGTTCTCCACAGCAGGCTGCATGCAAAAAATTATGTGAGATGAGAGTTTGATTGGGTGACTTCTGATTTCCTCTATGTCATTAGTTTTGTATTTTTACTCAAGGATTCCATATCTAGATTCTGAGAAATTTCAAGCCAATCACTTCTTTTATGTTTAATTTTAAAATCCAAAATTCCTTCAATCAAATACATCATGTGTATCTCCTTTCAATTTGCATTATTAAAAAAATTTAGCTAATGTATATGATTAACTCATCAAATTTGACTACTGGATGCTTCAAATTACATAGAATCATAATAAGAAAAAATAAAACTCCAAATGCTGTTATTCTCTTTCCCAGAAAGTCAACTTGCATATTTATGGTATATTATATCTAATTTTCTGTCTATCTCATCAAGCAGAAATAAAGATAGTGATAAATCTTCCCCCACCACACATACATTTTTTGCTAGATGATTCTTAAACTGGAGAAACTGGAAGCATACATAGCCAAAAATTCATTTTTTCAGACCATGTTCTGCTGGGGGCAGAGGATCAAGTGAGTCAGGAATATGATACAACTCTGGACATTTCTAAAAAAAAAATCTTTTACTTTGTAAAAGGCTGTGAAATTCAAGTGTTGCTGTCTTTTTCTTTTCTCCTCGCCTTCAGCAGAGTTTTCATGGCACGACCTACAGTGGCCATCTTGAAATTATAAAGAAAAGTAATAATGACTTAAAACGATGAAAAGTAATGTTAAACAATAGCAGATTTAAGCCAAATCATGAATAACTATGAAAACATATGAATCATTTCTGTAAGAAAGTGTGTTGGCAAAGAAATAATCATAGTATGTTGCAAAAATTTTAAATCATGTAAAAATTTTCACAAATACGGTACTCTTCTACAAATATATGGAGAGTATTATGGTTTAGACCAACAGTGTCATGGAAGAGCCTCATGCATTCATAGATGGAAATTTCGGAAGGTGACTGAAGTATGGGGACAATATATCTGACTTGTTAGGAGTCGAGGTCTAGTTAGCAGAGACAAGACACTGGAGATGTGACCTGGAAGGGTGTATCTCCATCTTCTCCTCCCTTTGATCTTTGGCTTTCTGGCTGCCACGATGTGAGTAGCTTTACTCTGCCCAGATCCTTCTATCGCATGATTTCTGTTTCAGCCTGCTGAATGTGAACTAAAATTTCTAAAATGCAAAGCAAAAACTGCTCTTCCTTTGAAGTGCAAGTGCCAGGTATTTTGTCTAAGTGATAAGGAAAATGACCAAGACAGAGAGAAGAGAGAGAAATATAAAGAGGCTAAGCATTCACCACCATTGCCATAAGGAAATTGAGGGTCGTAAAAGCAGTCTACTCTAAGTACACCCAACAGCGGAATTTCTGTCTTGATTATAGAATTGGAGAACTGTAATAACACAAAATATATGCTGGTAAGTGAGTTATTACTGAGACATGACAGCTTGGTTCTGTTCTTTGTAGAATATCACAAAGAAAAGAAATAATGAGAAAATATTTCATTTACAATTACTTCATCAAATGTTTTCTGCTTTTCTAAATTATTTGAAATGAATAGTTTGCAATAATATATTACTTTTTTATCTCAGCATTCTCTAGTTTGGTACCCTAGGAAGGCTTAGGGGATTATTTCAGCGACACTGTATCAAGGTCATTCCTGGGAAGAGACAGCTGGGGCTGGGTTTGGGCAGCTGGGGCTGGTAGACTCCCTCTCCTCTCCTGCCACCCCCTCCCCTGTATCCCTTCCCAGGACATTCCTTTTGGTTTCCTCAGTCTGTGCACAACATGGTCAGGCTTCTTAAATGAAAGTTCAGTGCTCCAAGAAAAAGGAAATAGAAGCTTCCAAATCTCTTAAATGTTAGGCCTCAAACTGTCAAGCTACAATTTTGCCATGCTCAAAGCCTAAATTCACAGGGCTATCATTCTACTTCTCAAAGGAAGGGATGTAAAAAGATTTTTAGACACTTTTAACCTTCAACCTGACACACAAGATATATATATAGATACAGATATAGATATTTCATTTAAAATAAATTTAATGGAGCTTTAGAAAAAAACCCTTGCGTTATATAAGAGGAAGCAGCAGAAATTGTCAGATTAATGGATATTGGTAAGGAGAGAAGATAAATATATTAGCAAATTTAACTGTAAAACTCAGCTTTCTAGCAAATTCAGTGTTTAAAATGTATTATCCGCTCTCTCCCAGTTCTCACTCTCTTTTGCTTGCTTAAATAACAAGGAATAACTGAAATAGACAGAATTAGTCACAAGACAACATCTACACAAATGATGTAGCTTGGAAAATAAGATGTCGATGAACCAAATCAATGCTCACAACCAATCCTGAGGCTGCAGTCTTGAGGCTGTGTAACTTGATTGCTAGTGTCATTAGGTAGGAAGAAAATATTTTTTAAAAAGATACGTTTGGTATCAGTTATTATAATAATTTCTGTCAACTCACTTTAAAAGAAACACAGTTAATGATATTATAATACATTTATCAGTAAGATAAATTTTTGCCATCCACATGTGGTTTCTGTTTGAATTACTTGTGTTCTGAATTAATACCTGCTATTAAATAAAGTTACAATTTATTTAAATATAAAAAAATTTAGAAGTACTTATTGCATGTTAAATGACTATTAGTAACTATGACTTGAATGTATGCCAGGAAAATATATCTCATGATTCTGTGTAATGATTTCTTAAATGCCGCTCTGGCTTGTTAAATATGTACAAAGAATTAAACCACAAAAGCAGAGTACAAGGGGTGCCTCTCTGTATTTGAGCATTTTTCTAGGAGGAATAGAGCAACTACCGATTTTCTCTATCTCAGAACTGAAGTAATTTGCCCCTGGAAAGTCAAGTGCTTTCTGTCAATCACTGATATCAGAACTTGACATCATACCTGAGAGGTATGATGGGTGACAAAGTGGCTTCTGACATTAAGAAAGACATTTGCAGTGACAGGAGTTATTCTCGAAAACTCTTCTGTATAAGTAACAATAGAACCCACCAGTAGAACAAGAGTTTGACTCCAGCTCAGTCATGACTTGAGTTGCATTCACCATTTGCTACATCAAAGGATCTTCATGGTAGAGTCCTAGAAATGCCTTCACATGAAGGGAAGTTAGAAAATAAAATGTGATGTTACTGAACTTGTCCCCGTAGTCTCTATAAATGGGATGTGGGGTTTTTGTTTTAAGAATTTGAGAGTTTTGCTCAAACTCAAATTGAAGGATACGAGTGGCAGAAATTAAGCTTTCCTCGGTGGCTCAAGAAGCACCATGTGGACATGAGAACAAAAGTAATTCTAGAAAAGGAAGATAGATACATTTGATAGTTAGCACATATAATCTATGTCATTGCCCAACTGAGAGCATTCTTTAATGGTTATATCAGTTAGTTTTTCCTAACTGTGACACAACATCAAGCATCCACAACTTGGTATGAGGGAGAGATTTAATTTGGCTCACAGTTTCGGAGGTTTTTGGTCCAGGGATGTCTGACTCTAAGGCAAAAACATTATGCTTAGCCCATGGTGGCTGGGAGATAGCAGGGGAACAGTGCCAGAGAGGAAGGAGCCAGGACTTCAAGTAGTGCCCAGAGTCTGTGACCAACCCAGACACACCCTGCGGTGTGCTCCGCCAGTCCCCTGGGTGGATTGCGAAGCCAGCCAGGTGACACTGTAGCCTAACAACTGCCCCCGTGCTCAGGTAGACTAACGTCTTCAGAGTTGGCTCCCAGAGTACAGGGCTTCCCTTAGTGTGGACAGAAGCCTAGCAAAGAGGTGCTCCATGATTGCTATTTCTCACCTATTGTGCAAAGGCCCGAGCAAATGCACCTTCATCAAAATAATTTTTCATGTGTGTTTTATTGATGCATGTGGTTGGATCTTCAAGATTATAGTTGAGGACATAAATCATATCTATAAAGATACAGAAATTACTAAGTTAGACCAGCTATCTATTCAAATATCAAGGTAGATTTATTTATGTCATCATTATACATATATAAAATGCATATATATATGACTTCAGATTTTAATAAGAATAATGTATTTTTTAATTTATGTCAGTATAAAAGCTCTTAGGCCAACTAAAATGCAATACTTTGCTTTTTCATCTTTTTTATTTTGAAATTTGTGGGTCATCAACTTATTATGTTTATTCTAAGTTTTACTTCACAATTTTAATAACTATCAAGACAGAATAATACACTTGAAAAGATGTATAGAGTAGAAGAAAAAAGTCCACCACTATTTGTTATGACCTTATGTCCATCAGCATTTTGAACCCAAACAACCAGCTGTTATTAAATATAATTACTAATATTTCATTAATAAACCATTAGGCATAAATGGCAATTTTTGAATAATAAAATTGTTTGAAACACTCCTGAATCTTGTCAATTTAGAAAATTTTTAAAAGAAAAAATTCTACTTTCAATCATCTTTTAAATTGTGTGTATTACAAAAAATATTTCAGAAATGGCTTACTAATTTTATTATGAAAATTTCCATAATAAAATTGCGTGAATCTGGCATAATTCCAAGTACCTGTACATGATACATCTTGGTTTACCAATACATGTTCTTGGGAAAAAAAAAAAAAATCTTTCCCAGAATGAATTATTTGCCTCCCACATATTGAGAGATTGCTTTTTTTTCTAGATATTGTCTACATTTTTCTGCCTCAGGGCTCGTATTTTCGCATTACTTTTCACCTCTCTTTTGCAATCATCACTGCCTTTTCAGATTCTATTTCTTTAAACTGTACCTGAACTATAATTCTTTCTTCTTTTTCATTCCCTTGAAACGGGACTACTGTGTGGATTTCTTCAAGTGCGAGCACTGTTTTCCACTTTACATGCATATTGGACTATGTCCTTTCCCTTGTGCTATACCACTAAATAGAAGGATCATGACTTGCTCATATTCATATTTTCTTAAGATTTGTTGAATTTAAATTTTCTTATTAAGAAGTTTCTACATGAATACAAAAAGAAATCAAAGATTCCTAATATACCTTGATGTGTGTTAAGAAAATTTATCAATTTCTTACCTTTTTGCTAGTTTGAATTCAGAATCAATATTAATTTCTCTCCTTTATTTAATTTTATAAAATGTTGTTTTTCTTATATTACTAATTATTTCATATTATATAAATGTACTCTTATGATTTAAAATTGTTGTTTTCATTATTTTCCTACTCAAATTATACTTAACATAAACTAGAAATAATTTTGTGAAAAAGTAAGCATAAAGGCAAAAAACTATAAAACTTCTTAATTGCAGAAGGAAATATTTTAGTATCCACATACACAATGAGGGAAACATTCTGTACTATAAATACTCACCAAGCATTGATAAGTTCAGTGCACAATTTTCTAGTTATTCAAGCACATAAAATAATTAAACCCTGAACTTGACATTCTGGAGACCTTACAAAATTCTGGAAGATAATGATGTATTTTTAAAGCCCTTTAATAAGTATTCAGCCACATATCTTTTTTTGAAATAAGTGTTTTCCAATTAAACTAGAGAAGTGAAAACGGTTTGTGCTTGTATTTGATGTGATAACCCCATATGTCAGAGTTATGGCATACAATTCAAGCTAACACAAAGAAATAAAGACTAGCTTGAGGGTATTTTTTCTGATACACAATTTATGATTATAATAAATGCTTCTTTATTAAAATCCTGTATTATCTGTCAACTTAAAGTGCATTAGATTAAGAAAGGACATTGAAATCTCTGCTCTAGACTTCAAATTGAGTTGTTACAAAATACTTCACACCTAAGTATTGCATCCACTGACTTACTCATAGAAACTCATAGAAACTCATAGAAAAAATAACATTTTAAAAATATTCTTCTATCCCTTGGTATTTTTTTATTAAACGCGTTTTCTTTTTTGACTGATTTATTGCCTTTTGACTTCTTATTTCTGAGGTCAGCAACTAACATTGTGAAAAGTAAAACCATGCAAATAGGAATAGGTCGTTGGGTTTCAACAATAAAACTGAGTTCTTCTTGTCAAGGTTATCAAAATGTTTATTTGACCAGAACGAAGTGGTGTTTTTCAATACAAGCGGTTGCCTCTTGGTTTCTTGAACCATCAGAGCCACTGGAATGAGGTTTTAGGTGACTGGCTGCTCAGAATAAAAGACTCGAGTGCTAAATTGAATGATAGTTTCAACAAAAGACAAGTGACTTCTCTCTTTTACATTTATGCGCCTGCCTGAAGAAGGATGTTCCTATAAATACTGGGAAAACAGATCCCGCAAAGCTATATTAAGTACAAGGGCATTGAAGTTTCTAAAAGTAATTTAAAGTCTTAGGCAAGTGCTTTGCTTCAGTTCTGAAGAGTAGGTTTGTTATGATTTAGATCTGAAATATGCCCCGAAAGTCTCACATTTATGGGGGGCTGGTCAGCAGGGGAGGGTCACTGGGGACCTGAGTTGGAAGGGTATATTCTCAGCCCCAGCCCCTCCTTCCCTCTCTGCTGTCTGTCCAATTTCCTTTGTCTTACCCTTCCGCCAAACTATTTCTGCTTTGGAATCTTGCTTCTTCCACCATGCTGTTTGTACCTTGCAGCCGCAGGCCAAGGACTAAATCCCAGGACGCTGTTTGTCAAAAGGTATCATCTCTCATCCTTTGAGATGTGGTGTTGGGAATTTTGTCCCAACAACAGAGATATGACTAGTACAAGGTTAAAGGATCTTATATAAAAAAGATAAACATATTATCCCCACTTCCCAGTAAAAAAAAAAATCTGAAACATTTGGAAATTTATGTAGACATTCTGTTCTAATGGAAAACATCAATAAGCTTTGTTACACTTATGATATTTATTCATTTATTTATCCATCAAATGTAGAGTGCCTAATATATGTCAGTTGTAGTGACCAGCACTGAAGATAAACTGTATTACCTAATTACCAACCGGCACCAAACTCACCACAGAAGATAAATGTGTGCAGCAGAAGAAAGTGGAAGAGCGAAAAGAGAAGGAAGAGAAGGGAGCAGTGGGCAGAAGAGGAAGAGGGGAAGGGGCAGCTATCCAAACCTGAGTTGGTTAGAAATGCCTTCCTATTAGGAAAGCTTAGAATGAATCTCAGTAGGTCAGTAAAGATTACACTCAGAAAGGAGTGAAAAGGATATTCTAGAATTAAGAGGCTACAAACACTAACAAAAAAAAATATATCGTTCCTGGGAAGAAAAAAAAAAATTAAGAACTTTGGCAGTAAAAAAGCAAGACACTGCCTGACTAGATAGCTGTCTGGGAATTAATCAGAGGGCATGTAACAGCCACCGTTAAATATTTGTTTTGTTTTTTGTTTGTTTGTTTGTTTTGGGGGGAGTACTGGGGACCAAACTCAGGTCCTTGCACTTGCTAGGCAAGCACTCTACCATTGAGCTAAATCCCTGACCTCAGTCACCATTAACTATTATGTAAACTGTCCTATAGGTCATGTAAAAATTCTGATCCTTCAAACTGAGCTACATCCCTGGCCCCCAATGGCTTTTGGGGGGCAGGGTCTTGCCAACTCACAAAGTTGTCCAGGCTGGACTCAAATTTGAGATCCTCCTACTTCGGCCTCCCAGAGTGTTTGCATTAGAGATGTGCGCCTGCATGTCTAGCTCCCTGAAAGCTTTTAAGCAAAGGATTATTGTGACATTACACTAGCAAGGCATCTTGTGGCTTCATACAAGGTACATTTGGAATGAGGCAAGAAGAAAGCAGAACGACCGCACAAATGGAAAACTAATACAGTAGTGAGGCCCTGTGTGACTTGGCCCCGCATTACTCCAACGTCCTCCCCTGCTGTCTTCCCAGCCCACTGTGATCCAGCCCGTGATCTGCATGGCCACTCACAAATGCAAAAGCTCTCAAGGCCTTTTCACTTTCTGTTTCTTCATTCTCAAACTTTTCTCTCATGTATTCGCACATCGCTGTCCTGAACACCTGTCGGGGCTCTGTTCAAATTCCACTTTGTCCGACAGTCTATAAACAGAGAATCTTCTACTGCCTTAATCCACTGCAGCATTCTTCACTGCGTTAGTCATTTTCTACATACATGTCAACATTCCCAGCTATAATCTATATTCTTTTATTTTCTGTATTCTCCTGCTAAAATATAATTTCCACAAGAGAAGGACTCCTTCTTTAATTCACTTTGGCATTTCCAAAACATGAAATGATTTATTATATATACAAGGTACTCAACTATTGTTGAGTGATTTAGTGATGATAATAACAGTGATAGCAACCATTGTCGATAATATTTATGGAGCACTTACTATGTGTCAGGTCCTGGTCTAAGTCCTTGATGTATATTTTGATTATTAATTATTACAGACTTGTAATGTTATTGTTATAATAATTGTTTCCATTTATAAATACAGCCATGATTTGAAAAAGTCATAAGAAAGTGTTTGAAGAAAAGTTCGAAAGACATTAATTTTTAAGATAAATTGAGATAAATTTGGAAAGATTTTAAGTGGGGGAGAGAAGCAAAGGGTAATGCCAACATTGTTCATTTAAATTGGACATTTTTGCCTTCAACTTAGAAAATTCAATGGGTCAGACGTTATATTAAATATTGGTACATATATGGCACACATCATAAATACATATCCTCAATCTTAATGACATTTTTGTTTTTATTCTACATTATTGGGATTTATTTTATTTTTAATCATAGAAATAATATGCAAAATATTTAGAAGCAAAGATATTTAATATTTAAGCAAAGATCTATTATCAGGAATTGTCTATACTTCAGAAAGAAGGTAAATTACTATTGTCTTATTTGGAATACACAAAGAAAATTATTCGAGTAACAATAAAAATCATTTTTCTCAAGTACGTTTCTAACTTTGGGGTCACTTTCTTTAATTTTTTATTGTGGAGCCTTGCATCTAGCAAGATAATATTAGCAGCTTATCTTCTGTAGGGATCACTTTTCTTAATGCAGGCCTTTAAAATTGTTACAGTTTGCAATCTTCTCCATCTTTGGTTTGCTTAAATTTAAGAGAAAACAAAACAACATAGGCTGAAAATTTTCAAAATGGTCCTACTCTATAAGGCAATGGCTTTCTATGTGTGTACTATATTATTCCAACTTAAATCACTCATCTCTAACATTAAAACACTCATCTCTAACATAGAAGTCAGTTACATGAAGTCAGATTATAATTATTTCATCT
>PVJO010031342.1:0-14420 GCA_004026905.1 Hystrix cristata
TCACGATCGCCCTTCCTCTCCAGGGGGATAACCCTTCCGTCTCCCGCCAGGTGCAGCACCAGCCATCCCCTTCATTACTGGAGCACTCTCTTTATAGAGCTGCTGCTCTCTTGGGATGCCTCTCCTTGCTTAAGTATCTTCCCCATTGCCTCCCAAATGAAAAACAGATTTCACCCCATTGCCCACATGATGGGTACTCCGTCAGGCCTTCCTTCACACACACGCACGTGCACATGCACGCGCGCACGCACACACACACACACACACAGTCATAATTCTTCCCATTCTACAATGTCTGAGTCAGACGCTGCCTGCACCTCGTTGGTGCCCTGCCTGATGCCTAACCAGCATAACTTCCACCTGGCGCTGGCGCCCCTGCTGTGCCGAAGTCTGCATCAGACTCTGGACTTCAGTCCTCTGTAGCTCCTGTTTAAGTCCCCCGAGCCCCCGTTTCTGCTGTACTAACCATCACCTCCCTCAAGGCAGCTCTTCCCCACCCCGGAGCCCTGCATGACTTTGTCCAGCAGGCTCCATATTTCCACACTGATTGTGTCCACTGTCTTCGCAGGACAAATCCTCTGCCAGCTCAGTGTGGCTATAGTAGTGTCATTTGTGAAGTGTCCCCCAGCCACCTTGTGGCCCTCTGACCAGAACTGCTGCAGCCCCACTCTCGCCTGAGGCAGGTGCCGAGCTCCATCTGCAGTCTCAGCTGCGCCCGGGCTGCCCACAGCCTCCCGCCCAGCGGAGCAGGCCCTGTCCCTGCCTGTCCCTGCTTGTCCCTGCCGCAGAGCCGCCCTTCCCACTCCAGTCCTTCGTAGGCTTCTGGCAGCTCTTTATGTTTTTTTATTCAGGTTTCCCTTATTTTGTTCTATACTCCTGAAAGGTATGTGTGAATCAACTTTTCTAACCGAATGTTATTTCAATGGTACTTTAAAAGCTTGCTATGGAAAATCAATGATCAAATCATTTTGTTAAAAAAAAAAAAGGAAAAAAAATCATTTTGTAATGAATATATGATCTCTTAATTGGTCAAAGATATAAATCAAAGGTTTTCTCCATGAGTTTTGCTTACCATCATTATGGGTGTGTATCTTTCTGCATTGTCCATGTGTTCAATCCCGTAGACATTTATTGGCTACTTACTGTGTGCCAGGCTCAGTGCTTCAGGGATGAGTAAGGTCCAGCCCCGCCTTGAGGAAACTGAGGGCTCATCAGAAATGGAGGTGTGGGCACAGAGAGACCCGGGCTGCTTCTCACACAGAAGGCTGTATGTGCTTGGAACTTGAAAAATTCGGAGCTCACCAAGAATCTTTCCTTAACCCACTTAACTAAACTTCACCTTTACCAAGTTAGTGTGAGCCCTCTGGTTCATTTGTCTGTATTGAAAGCATTTTGAGTACCTCTTAAATAGAACAAGACCTTAAATAAAACTGCCTCCTAAGTTGAAATGTTTACTTAAATGTAACTGGAGGTTTCCTGAATGGTTTAGACTTTGGTATCTAACATTTACATTTTGACCGTACCATTCAGAAGCTCTGTGTTGAGCATGTTATGGTCCTTTCTAGTCTCAGTTTTTCTCTTCTATGAAATGGGAAGTGACCTAGCACATTTTAAGTATCCTATAAATGTTATTTGCTAGAAAGTGCTGAGCAGGTATTATATATCATTTTTTAAAATACTATTTGCTAGGCAATTGAGGGGCTAATCCAGTGATAAATAGGCCATAGGCCGCCATGGCTCCTCCCTGGCCAGGGAGACTTATGGCAGAACATTTGAAGCCCTGCAGGGTGTGGGGTGTTCAAAAGTCAAGGGTAGCAGATGCACAGAGGTGGGCAGAGCTCTGGGCGTTGGCTGTGCGATTGATCTGGATTCTGAACGGCAAGCAGGATGCCAGTGAGCAGAGATGGGGACCAGGCCTTCTCAGCAGGTGGCACAGCCTGGTGAGAGGCACTGCGCGCCGGGTGCTGGGCAGTTAGGTCCAGTGCAGTGGCAGATGAAGCTGTCATGTTTTCTTAGACAGAACAGACCCTGAGAGCTGGGGGTGCGGCTTAGTGGTAGAGAGCGCCCTTAGCAGGCACAAGACCCTGGGTTCAGTCCCCAGCAATCGAGAGACTGTGAGGGGCTCCGGCTCGGGATCATCCCTGGGCTGCCTGCATTTTCTGAGAAGGAGTTAAGGAGACTTGTTCCCTCCACCACAGCCCGCTCTCAGAAGACTTCAGGCATCGGGCGTCTGATGGTGCACGTCATTGAAGCGACCGAGTTAAAAGCCTGCAAACCAAATGGTAAGTGCCCCGCTACTCAGCAGATGTGGTGATGCCCCACACTTCACTGGTGACCCTTCTGGACACTGAACGATGAGATGTTTTCAGAAAGTCAGTGTTCCCTGTGCCACTGAAATAGTGACAAGCTATTTCATCGGATCAGTGTCACGGCTCTTGTTCCCCAGTGAGTGCTGTGCCTGCCTTCCCGAGGGCTTCTGTGTGGCAAAGCACCAAGCAGCTTGCACCAGACTTGCCCAGACTCGGAGGGGGGCCTGCAGGCCTGCAGTCAGAGCCCACAGTGGCTGCCCAGACTCCGCACTAGGCACACACAGGCCGAATGTGGGCCACCAGCCAGTGACTCCTGCTGCGGTGGCCCCTACTGAAATACCATCACGGATCCTGCTTCTGCTTGAGAGTGGCCATTATTCGTTCCTTTTACCTACCATGCCATGTGTCTGTGGTTTGTTCCTGCTCAGGAAAGAGCAATCCATACTGCGAAGTCAGCATGGGCTCCCAGAGCTACACCACCAGAACCCTGCAGGACACTCTGAACCCCAAGTGGAATTTTAACTGCCAGTTCTTTATTAAGGATCTGCACCAGGATGTGCTGTGTCTCACTATGTTTGACAGAGACCAGTTTTCTCCAGATGGTGAGTATGACTTGGGTAGCAAGTTTGAAGGTATTCCCAGTTTACTAGATTCAGTGGTCTGGATCCGAGGTGCTTGGCCAGTGTACACCCCATGACACCTAGATGGCACAGGGCTGCGTCGGCAGCAGGTTGGTGCCCTTCCCTGCGAACCAAAAAGACCTCAGACGTGTTTCAGGTCTTTGACCCCCGTCACTACACACACTGTTCCCTGGTCTGTGCTGAAAGAACAGAACACTGATCCCAGAACAGGGAGACTGGAAGCCCACACAGGCAGATCTCAGGTGAATCTGTTGTTACCATGCACTCATCTGTTCACAGTCTAGCCATCCATAAGCCACAAGTTACTTGCTTTGCATTTGGACATTGTCTTAGTTACTTTTCCTGTTGCTGAGACAAAATACCTGACACCCACAAGTTACAGGAGGAGAGGTTTATTTCACCTCATAGTTTGTAGAGGTCTCAGTTCACAGCTGGCTGCCTCCAAAGGCAAGGTGGCACAGCAAAGGGTATGAGAGGGAGAAACAGTCCATGGCAGAGCAGGGCAGGCAGAAGGCAGCCAGCAGTGAGGTAGCAAGCAAGCAGCAAGGGACACCGGCAGCCCTCCTCCTGTCCCTTGTATTCTATCCAGACTACCCACCCTCAGGCCAGGCAGCACTCACACCCACATCCTTCATGCCAGCGACACACACCCTGGATCCAGTTACCTCCAAAAAGCCCCACTTAGGACTGCATGAGGCTTTGGGGAAACATCTAGATACAAGCCATAAGAGACATTTTATGAATCCTGTTTCAGACTTTTCTGCAGAGGTAGTTTTTAAACAATTTTATAAAGAACAAAGACCTTCAATTCTCATACGATGTTTATTTGCTAGATTTCCTGGGTCGTACTGAAGTTCCACTGGCAAAAATTCGAACAGAACAAGAAAGCAAAGGCCCTACCACCCGCCGACTCCTGCTGCATGAGGTCCCCACTGGGGAGGTCTGGGTCCGATTTGACCTGCAGCTTTTTGAACAAAAACCTCTCCCCTAGGGGACTTAGGGACAGACAGCACCAGAGGATCTGCTCCAGGGGCTGGAGAGTAACAGATAGCTCTCCTAGGGCTGAGAGCTTCATGCAGCTTCATCCATCACCAAGCCACACACGCTGGGCCTGTATTTTATTGCACACTAAATCGCTAGCAATCTATGCAAACACGACCTTTCCTATAAATAAACAAAGCCCACAGCGTAGTGCCTTGTATTAGTGTTTAACAGTTCCGCTGTGTCTCGATGCCAGGTTTCCATTTTCAGGGCTATAAAAGTATTATGTGGAAATGAGGCATCAGACCACCAGACGTTACTGCTTGGCCAATGTGTCCACTGTGGAGTGGTTTGGTGACGCTGGAAATGTTGGCACCGTGTGACCTCTTCCGGTCACGGCACTCAGGAGGCAGAGGGTTGGGATGAAATGCTGCCGCCTTGGTGCTCGCGCAGCCTGATAGTGAAATAGCATCTACTTGTGCACTGAAAACAACCAGAAACTTGATCATTTTTTCCTGACTAGATTTTATCATTCTCTGCTAAGACAATATAGTTTTAAGTATAAGGGGGAAAGCTTGATGTACTTTAAATACTGTGAACTCTAATAATGTGGAAAATATTTTTCAGCTTTAATTTTCTGAACTATAAATTATTTATGTAAATTCTTTGTTTTGCATATTTCTTAGGACATGCATCTTTAAGCTTTATCATTGCCAATATGTACAGAAAGAAAATAAAATGTAAGTTTATGAATGTAACTTCTTTCAAAGCTTGACTGACTTTTTGTGTGAAAGGTTCTTGAAAGGTCACATCAGCGCTTGCTCACAATGAAACCAAATGTCCTTTCTGGTAGAGTGGGAAGGACCCAGGAGAGCAGGGAGGAGAGAGCCAGGGCCGCAGCGTGGCTCTGCCATTACTTGTGCTGTGCTTCGGGGTGTCTCCACTGTACTCCTGGGGCTCGGCTCCTTCCGTGACTGGAATGGGCAGCCTCCGTGGGAGTCACGCCTGGTGCTCAAGTCCCTGCTGGCTGAGTGCAGTGGAGACCATGGGGTCGCTCGCCAGGAAGGGGTGATGCTCAGGATTAGGGCTGTTGGGCAGGTCCTGCACCCTCCAGCTGCAGAAGCCCCAAACTTCCTGCTGTCCCAGAGCCATGATGGCACCAGGCTACCTGAGCTGCCAGACCTCTGAGTTTTGGAACATGAAGTTTGTTTTCAGTAGGGATGGAAGTAAGGTTTTATACATTAAATCGCTAAATTCATGGGCGAAATTGGGAAAAGATCTGTCCTTGAAGGAATCACTCAGGGTACAGGAGCCCTGATTTCTAAAGGGGCAAGTCTTTCTCCAGGCAGCTGCAAGAACCATAATTCAAATGTCCCAAGAGCTGAGGCCTCCACCAATGTCCCCATTTCTGTGTAAACCTAATCACCGGACACAGAAGGGCTACCTAATTCAAAATATTAGAATTTAAAATTCATTCCATATATTGGCCCTAGGCACCAACTGGATAACTGGGTAAAATGTAGACATGAAAGAAATAAGACTGTTCAGTATGTGAAACTAAAACAAGCGGTTGCTTGTGTTTACCCAGGAAGTACCCTGGAAGGCTGAGGCAAGAAGATTTCAGGGTTGGACCCAGCCTGGGCCCGTGGCTGCAGCCTGACTACAGAGTGAGATCCTCTCTCAAAACACCTCAGCCTTCTGCTTGCTTACAGGAAAGTGTGGCAGGCCAGGCACAGCCTCACTAGGCAAAGCAAACTGCCGGCCATCGCTAGGGTTTCGGAAAGCATGTTTGATTGCTTCTGGAGACAAGTGTGGGCTGATGTCAGAGTGAGGCAGCCTCAAACCAGCTGATGTTCTAGGCATGAGGCTCACCCTGATGATCAGGCAAGTTTAAAACCAGTTCTGGGGGCTGAGGATTTAGCTCAGTGGTTAAAGCACTTGCCTAGCAAGCACGAGGCCCTGAGTCCAATCCCCAGCACCAAAAAAAAACAACCAGTCAATCAGTGCATCTAGCCAGCCAGCCTGCTCATTGTAACTGTGGTTGCAGAAGAATCCTTCTCTTTCCGGGTCTGGGGACATTAGTTCCCACTAGGATGGACAGTGGCTAGTGCCTTTTCTCCATTTCTGAACAAGTCAGGGTCCTGTGGTCAGTTTTAGGGCAGCACAGCCTGCAGGTTCTGAGTCAGACACTTTGGGGACTATGGAGGACCTTTCATGTCAGCATACTGCAGTCATCCTCTGACCTGTGGACACAGATCTGCCCCCAGGGAAACAGCTCTCTCCCACTGAAGTGTGGGCCTGCGGAGGGCGGGTATGCTGAGGCTCCATACACCCATGGGAAGGGCCTCACAAGACCACAGGTCTCCCCTTGGTGCTCTGGGGCAGGGTGCCATGGCAGAGGAGGGGACGACTCCACCCTCCGAAAGGGGGTGGCATCTGACCCCCTTTCCAGGCGTGAGTGAAAATGCAGCCCAGGGCAGGACCTTGAGCCCTCTAGCATCAAGAATTGGGAGATAATAGTGCCATCTTGTGGTTTCAGCACTTTAGTGAATACAAAACACCTCACACAGTTCCTGGTTTGCAATCAAGCTCAATAAACAGTAAGTGGTATTATTGGGATATTTCTTGTAATATCTCTCCACTTCTGGAGAGAGAAAACACACTTGTTTTAACTGCTGTAAGACCCTGCAGACCGAAGTCAGCCAAGGTAAAAAGCTGATGGTGGCCTGGCCGCCTTCTGCAGGGACACCAGGTGCTTCCCCAGGACCTCTGCTGTCATGGCTCTTCTTTCCATAGGCAGGACCCCCCGTCTCTGTTGGTGATCCCCAGCAGCCCATGAGCGGGGCCTCTGCTGTTGGGTCCCTAAAACCTATTGACAGGAGAGAGGGCTGAGGGTGGTGTAGGGGTGAGGAGGCTCATGGGAGCAGAGGACCCCACAGACCCTCCAAACCCAGGCCTCCTCCTGAGCCGGGAACCCCCTTTCAGCAGGGTCCCAGCCAGCTCTCCTGCCCCACTTCCTTCCCACTCTGTCTGGTTTCTGCAGCTCTCACATGGGGCTTTCCTGTCTTCAACTCTACACACCTGCTCATGGTGTGGCAGAGATGAGCAACCGTCCACAAAGTGTTCCCCTGCCATTGTGTTCAGACCGCCGGGGACTACTTTCTCCAGCACCCCAGCATCCTACAGTTAGGGACACCCAGTGCCTGGGTCCTAGCCCACAGGACACCAGGAGGTGGCATGGGTTACCAAGCTGGGTCCACACACAGGATGGCAGAACTCATCCAAGATCACTTCTCTTTTCCATCATCAGGAATGAGTTCTGATGAAAATGCCATCTTTGCTGAAGATGGCAAAGGCCGGCAGATAGGGTCCCGAAAGGGGGCTATCCTGCTGACCCACCCAGTACTGGCACAGGAGCAGAAAATGAACCTAAGTGGAGCTACAGCAAATGACAAACCTGCATAGCAAAGGAAACAAAAAAATGAAGACAGCCTACCTATAATCATTAGGTACTGCAAACACATACTAATAAAACTTTTAAAAAGACAACCTACAGACTGAGAGAAAATAGTTGCAAATCCAATAAGGGGTTAATATCCAAGATACATAAGGAACTCATGTAACTCAATAGCAAGAAAACTAATAACCCAATTTAAAATCAATAACCCAATTCAAAAAGTCTGAATAGTTATCTTTTCAAAGACATACAAATGGTCAGCAAGTACATGAAAAGATACTCAGCACCACTAGTGACCAGAGAAATGCAAATCAAGACCACAGTAACCCCCCCGGCCACACACGGGGGCACACGCCACACAACCGGCCCAGGGAGGAAGCCCATGACCTGCTGGACCCGGGGGGCCAGCACTGTACGCTGGGGACCCAGCCTGGGGAGGACAGGCGCATGCCAGGGTCTGCTTCTGGGGTCTCCCTGGCACAGGGCAACAGAGGTGATAACCAACTCACCCATCTGACTGAAGAAGAGACCAATACCCAGTAGGAAAGTTTCGCTTCAGGACTGAAGTGTTACCTACTGCAGAGATCGCATGAGGGGATCCTTGGGTCATAGCCCTGGAGCGGGGAAGAGCTAATTAGGGATCTCCTGGGATTCCTCGGGTGAGCTGGGGTCAGACCAGGAAGTTCATGGGGCCTGTATGCTGTTGAGGGAGGCCAGGCTTGGAGGGTGAACTCGTCAGAGGCAGCGGTCTTGAAGAAGGTAGTTTAGTGGTATCCTTGACCTCTGGCATGGCTGCCTACACTCAGGAGACAGGAGAATCCAGTGGTCTGACGCAGTATAGGCTAATCCGCAGGTGCTCTGCCTGCACCAAAATCAGGTTTCCTGGTTCTGGATAAGGGATGTCCAGGAGTGGCTCTAGGGCTTGAAAACCCTCAGTTGTCATGTGATGCCACTGATGCCACTGAATTTACTACTGCAGCCAAGGTAACACAGTAGTAGATAACAACTGGTTTCCCTTCTATGCCAGTATCTGGTTCCAGGGGACCATGATCAACAAACAGATCCGTATCCACACAGGACCACGGGGAACCAGGGCCACCAGACTCTCCTAAGACAGAGCCTGGGGCACAAACTGGAGGAAAACAAATACTAGGTAGTGGGACTCTATGAAAAGCTTATGGAAGGGCCGAAGAAACTAGACAAGCTCAAAGAGGAGGTAAATTTAAAAATTCACAGCACTGGGCCAGGGATTTAGGCCGGTGGTTAGAGTGCTTGCCTTGCAAGCATAAGGCCCCAAGTTCGATCCCCAGCTCAAAAAGAAAAAAAAAAGAAAAAAAAACTGTATAGAATTCATAAATTGCAGAAATGATCAATGTGAAGACAATATCTGAAACTGAGGACAAAATGGTCAATTATCAAGAAGTACTCAAAGAAGCCAGGAGAAAAATAAGAGAACAAGAAAAGACCATCCAGCACCTTCTAAATGACACTAAAAAGACCAACCTAAGGCTAACTGGAGTTAGAGAAAAAGCTACAAGATAACACAGGTGGAATTATTAATGAGCTTACAGGAATCATAGCAGAAAACTTCCCAAACATGAGAAAAGAGTTCGACATATAAGGAACTGAGGCTTGCAGAACACCTATAATGAAAAAAGAGGCTCCCAAGAGATATCCTTATTGCTAGATATCCAAAAGAAAAAACAGGATTTTAAAAGCGGAGAAAAGCAAAAAATCACATATAAATGTAAACCCCTTAGAATTAGAGCAGACTTCTTAACACGAATCCTAAAGGCCAGGAGAGCTTGGGGTGAAATATTTCAAGCCTTAACAGCAAATAACTTCCAACCTAGACTAACCTATCCACCAAGATTTTCTTTCAAAATAGATGGAGAAATAAGGACACTTCATGCAAAAGACCAGCTCAAGAAATTTATGACTACAAAACCAGCACTCCAGAAAACACTCAACAATATCCTAGACAGAAACAATGAAACTAATACAGCCAAAAACCCAGATGAAAGAAAAACACAAAGGTCAGTAGATGAAGAACAAAAAATGATAGAAAAAAAAATAAAGGAACCATCAACAGGGAAAGAATGCAATGATAGTAAATAATCAACACATCTCAGTAACACCTCTCAATGGTAATGGCCTCAGTTCCCCAGGTAAGAGACACAGGCTGGTAGACTGCATCAAAAAAAACAGATTCCCAGCAATCTGTTGTATGCAAGAAGCTCACCTAATCCAAAAATACATTCATGGACTAAAAGGATGGAAAACAGTATTTCATACACCAAGACCCCAAAAGCAAGCAAGGGTAGCAACTTTAATCTCAGACACGGTAAACTTCAAGCTAAAACTGATAAAGAAAGTCACTACATTTTACTTAAGGGAACAATCTTGGTCATACTCCTAAAACTGTTATACAGATTCAATTAAAATGCCAACAACATACTTTACAGATCTAGAGAAAACAATCCTAAAATTCATATGGAACTAGAAAAGATCCAGAATAGCAAAAGCAATTTTGAGCACAAGAGCAAACCAGGAGGTTTTATAATACCCGATTTCAAGCTATACCAGCAAGCAATAGACATAAAAATGGCATGGTACAACAAAACAGATTCGTGGATCAATGGAACAGAATTGAGGATACAGCAATGTCCTGAGACACATTCAGCTATTCGATCTTTGGCAAAGGGGCCAAAAGCATACATTGGAGGAAAGACAGGCTATTCAACAAACGGTGCCAGGAAAGCTGGATAACTGTTTGCAGAAGATTGATACTGGATGCTTATCTCTCACCATGTACTAAATTAAAATCAAAATGGATCAAAGATCTAAACATTAACATCTAAAATGTACCGTTAAAATAAAATTTTTAAAAAAAGATCTAAACATTAAAACAGAAACACTGAACCTACTGGAAGATAAAGCAGGTAAAACACTTGAAGCCACAGGTAGAGGAAAGGGTCTTCTAAAAGAACTGCAACTGCCCAGGAAATAAAAGCAAGAATCAATGATTAGGATTATGTCAAATTGAAAAGCTTCTGTACAGCAAGGGAATCAATTAGTAGAGTGAATACACAACACACAGAATGGGAAAAAAATGTTTGCCAGCTACTCTTCAGACAGTATTAATATCTAGAATACATAGAGAACTCAAAAAAGACCACCTAAAATAAAAGACTCAGTCAAGAAATGGGCAAGCGAAGTGAATAGACACTTCACAGAGGAAGAAATACAAATGGCCAACAAACATATCAAAACATGTTCAACATCTCTGGCCATCAGAGAAATGCAAATTAAAACAATGCTAAGATTCCATTTTACTCCAGGACAAATGGCCATCATTAGGAAATCAAACAATAACAAATGCTGGTGAGGCTGTGGTGAAAAAGGAACCCGCCTTCACTGTTAGTGGGAATGTAAACTAATATAACCATTATGGAAATCAGTATGGGAATTCTCAAAGAACTAAAATTAGAAATTTCATATGACCCAGGTATTCCCCTGCTAGGTATCTTCCCCAAAGAGCTTAAAACATCATACTACAGCAATAGTGCATCTAATGTTTATAGTAGTGCAATTCATAAGAGCTAAATCCTGGAAGCAGCCTATATACCCATCAACAGACAGCTGGATAAAGAAAATGTAGTATCTGTATATAATGGAATACTACTTAGCTCTAGAGAAGGACAAATTTGAGACATTTGTAGGAAATAGATTCACCTAGAAAATATAATGTTGAGTGAAATAAACTGGACAGACGGACTTAAATACTTTACAGTATCTTGTTTGAGTAAAGCAAAGTACAAACAAAGAGATCGATACAGTAGAGGGTGGGTAGAAAGAGACAAGGAAATGGATCTCTTGCAAATTTTTTGTTTTTGTTTTTGTTTGGTTTTTGTTTGGTTTTGTTTTTTGGGGGGTTTTTTGGTGCCAGAAGTCTAACTCAGGGCCTGTGCTTGCTAGGCAAGTGCTCTACGAGTGGGCCAAGTCCCCAGCCCTGCAAATGGGAAAGGATACAAGAGATCAAGGACAAGAGGTGAGGGGGAACAGAGGGGGAAATAAGTAGAATAAAGATATGCCATGTACAGGCACCTAATAACCTCAATAAATGTAAACACTATATGCCATAAACAAGCTAAGATTAATAATATCAGTAAGAATGAAAATGAGGAAAAGAGAATTAAAGGAGGAGGGAGGAAGAAGGGAGGCATGGGGAAGGGGGTATTTAAAAAAAAGAAGCAAGTTGTATTATGTACCTATACCAATTAAGATCATTGTAAAATACATGTACTTCAAACAAAAAAAAAGTAAAAAAACAAACAAACAAAAAAAAAAACACAGTAATATTTCATATCATACCTAGTAGGGTGGATATTATCAAAAAGTCAAGATAACAAATGTAGGTGAAGATGCAGACAAAAGGCAACCAAGGTCTACTTCTGGTAGAGTGTAAATTGATATAACCATTATGGAAAACAATATAGAAGTTTCTCAAAAAATTAAAGATAGAACTACCATATGATCCAGCAATTCTGAGTATAAAATAAAATTATCTTGAATAGATGTCTGCATTCCCATGTTCACTGCAACATTATTCACAATAACTGAGATACAGAAACAACCTAAATGTCCCTTTATGGATGAAAGGGTAAAAGAAATGTACCCACATACCACACACGCATACACACACACACACCCCCATGGGATTTGATTCAGCCTTTTAAAAGAAGGAAATCCTGTCATTTGTAACATGGATGAACTTGGAGGTTATCATGCTAAGTAAAATAAGCCAGACACAGAAAGACCAGTAGTAGTGCATGGCCTGATTTACTGGTGGAAACTAAAAAACTCAAACTCATAGAATCAGAAAGTCAAAGAGTGGTTACCAGGTTGGGGGGTAGATAAAGCATTGGCCAAAAGGTTGACTTGGGACCTGAGGAAGTGCTATAGGCCTAATGTACCGCATGATGACTATACTTAATTCCACATTGGGGGAGTGGCTTTAGCTCAGGGGCAGAGCACGAGCCTAGCAAGCCAAGGTCCTGCGTTCGATCCCCAGCACACTCCCCCCACAAAAAACTGTACTGTGTATAATCATTCCTCCATATCTATGGATTCCACATCCACAGATCAATCAACTGCAGGTCAAAAATATTTAGGGGAAAATCTCCATCTGCACTGAACACGTATATTTTTTTCTTGTCATTATTCCCTAAACAATGCAGTATAACAATTGCTGGCAGGGAATTGACAGTGTGTTAAATTGTGTTAGAAAGCTAGAGGTGATGTAACGCATCCAGGAGGATGTGGGTAGATTACATGCAAACACTACACCATTTACATAACAGACTTGAGCAGCACATATTTTGGTATGGGGGAAGGTCCTGGAGCTAATTTCTGCTGACAATCAGAGAAAGCTCTACTTTAGATTTGCTAAGAGATTAGATTTTCAGTGTGCTCACCACAGAGACACGCAAAGTAGCAATTGTGTGAGGCAATGGACGTTATTAAGCCTGATTGTGGCAATCATTTCACAATGACTACACATACTCAGCACATTAGACACTTGAATATTTAAAAAACCGAGCAGGACATAGAGACACATGCTCGACATGTGCACTATGGAAGGTTGAGGCAGGAGGATGGCAAGTTCAAACCCAGCCTGAGCAATTTAGCCACTTAGTGAAACCACCTCAAAATAAAAAAAGGCTGGGGAAGCAGCTCAGTTCAAAGGCCCTGGGTTCAGTCCCCAGCTTGGGGTGGGGTCTGAATGAAGAGCTGCTTGTGGTCAGTAGAATCGTGCACAGTGGAAACTGCTGAAGAAGGTTACATGATAACCTGCCATCTAATGAGAATGTTCCTCTCCTGGAAGTCTGGGGAGAACAACGGGACAGAGTGGGAGCTGTGCTGCAAACTATCTGACCAGCTTTTCAAGCTGGAGAGCGGAGTGGACCTCTGTGTGCGTTGGAGGTGAGGGGCCCAGATGTCTGGTGAAAAGAGAAATGCAAAGCCACGGGCGGTAACCCACCAGTGCCAAAGCCTCCCGGGGTCCTTGAGAGACAGGACTGAGGCGAAAGGCCAGGAGCCACTGAGTGCTGAATGAGAAACCTCTGCTGGGAAAATACCTGCATATTAAATGTATTTTAAATATCTAAAATCAGAGGCAGGAGGATCGCAAATTCCAGCCTAGCCTGGGCAAGTTAGTAACTCTGTGAGACCCTGCCTTAAGATTTAAAAAAACAAGTTGGACACACGCCTGGTATCCCAGCATTCATGAGGCAGGAGGATACCTGAGAATTCAGGGCTACCCTGGGCTACGCAGCAAAACCCTGTCAAAAAAAAAAGTTTTTTTTTCTTTTAAAAGGGGGTGGGGGGGCTGGGGATGTAGCTCAGTGGTTAGAGCTCTTGCCTAATGAGTACAAAGCCATGAGTTCGATTCCCAGCACCAAAAAACAAAACAAAACCAAAAAAGGGGCTGGGTTAAAAAAAAAGGGGGGGTGAGGGCTGGGTATGTCCATGTGCTCAGTGCAAGGGCCCTGAGTTTAATACCACTATTGCTAAATAAATAAATGTAATAAATATCTAAAAATCTCATTTTGCTTTCTTTGTATAAATTTCATTTCAAAAATCCCCACCTGCTGTGACTAAACAACAAATTTATGGTCGGATTTGGATGTAATACGTGGCAGCGAGTGACAGAAAACGGCAACAGGGCAAAGGCTCGGGAGAGGAGCTGAAGAGACCCGAGAGGGCAGAGGCCGCAGGCCCGCCCGTGCCCTCCCCTGCCAAGGGCGGGTCTCAACGGAAACCGCCGCACGGCCCTCCGCGCGCTGCATGTCTGACTCGCTTCCCCAACGCAAGCCCACCATCTCTCCTGCGTGAAACGAACGCTCCCCTCTGCCTCCTCTTCCTCACGCCCTTCTCAGCCACGTCCCAGGAAGGCCTCGGCAGGCCCCACGCGGGCTCTGGGACTTCGGCCTCTTCTCCCCGCCCAGCCGAACTGACCTACCCGGACCC
>PVJO010031343.1:0-14429 GCA_004026905.1 Hystrix cristata
CAGTATGCCAGTCACTGAGCCTACTTACTCGACAGCCAACTGTCCTTCGACGTATTTCATGTTAAAGGATGATGGATACCAATTAAACAATATAAATTACCAATAAAAATTGCACTCATCTATCCCCGGCACTCTTCGCACCTTCCATGGGTAAATTTTAAAAGTCTATTTAAATTACTTGGTTTGGATTAATTTTTCACAGACTGATCATGCTTTTTGATCCAACAGCTGACCTTTGGATGAGTGACTCACTGATCTCAAGTTTCCTTCTCCCTGGTGATAAAGGTGATACCAATGTAACTCCAGAAACACGTGGATCTTTACCAACCATTTGGTTCTTTTCCATTTGGTTTCAAATCAAGTCCTGGCACCAGACATTGTAATGCTGTGTCTACCGCAGGACAGATCCTGACAAACAGTCCGTGAAAACAGACAGCAGCTGGCTGGCCGAGAAGGGAGCTCTGTCTCAATGCCGACTGCTACAGCAGTCAGATCAGCAGGCACACAGCAAGTGCCTACTCACGGCTCGGAATCCAAAACATTCAAAACGTCAGACTTGCACTTATCATTTGCCTGGCTCTCTGTGTCATCTTCCTAGTTTTTATTCCACCCCCTGGATGTGGCCTCAGGTGACCAGTTCGCAGTGCCTGGGCTGGCATTCTGTTTCCCAGTCCTTGCCACTCACTCTAAGTAAGCCTCTGGTACCCCAGGGAGCCTCCCATGCAGCCAATCTGTGGACTAAACTCTGAAATCGTATAAAACTCAACCACGTGGATTCACTTGTGGTTCCTGTATCGAGAAAGTCCTCTTTCATTTCCTCAAAGCCGGGGCTGGTTTCTGTACTCCTCCTGGCTTGGCGAGGGAGCGGGTGGCCGTGGCTCCAAGTTCCTCTCTCAGCTCTGCTGCTTGCTTTGCTGCTTCAGAGAAGGGCGGGTGTGTGGGACTCTTGGGGTTTTCCTCAGTACAAGGCGAATCTTGGCTGGGCGATTTCTAACATCTCCTCGGCTGTAGAAGGACAGGGTCTGCGGCCTCAACTCACTTTCCTGGATTGTTGTCTACACAGGATCAAGTTGGCCTTTCTAAACCCATGTTATTTAGTCCTGCTGTTTCGGGTGTATTGATCTCTGAAACCTTCCCAGAGACTACCTGCAGGTCTCCATGAGTTAAACGCAAATCGTTTGGATCGCAGCAAAACTAAGCCGTGCGCCACAGCTCTGGGGTCTTCTGGGAAACAGCAACACTCTCTGGAACAAAGACTATTACTACTAAAATGGCAAATTATGGAAACGGGCGGAGGCTTGTTTCAGGTATTGATCGCTGTGAGCCCAGTCTGGGCACCACCTGCCCTGGGCTCCTCACACGAGGAGCTGCAGAGCGAGAACACTTGTTGCACTCGCTTTTCTTGGTCTTTCAGGAAGACAGACCATCTCCAGATGCTGCCATCTCATAGAATTAAACATAAAGGCAATTAATTGAGAAGGGACTTCTCTGTGAAAAAGACTTTGGGGCTACATGAATAAGTCAAAGCTGATCAAAATGCACATTCTCAGACTTTACCCTTCTTACTCGTCTATCTGGGGCAGGGCCCAGGAATCCACATTTTGTGAAGTTCCTGGTGGTATTGATGCGGGCGGTCCTCAAGCCTCACTTTGAGAAATACCCATAAGTTTCAATTTCTTTGTGCAGCGTTCCAGAAATATTTTTTTTCAGAAGAGAATAAATATCTACTTAAATTATTGCAAGTCAGTGGCCTCATAGATTCAAGAGAAACTAAGCCATATACTACAGATTCCAAGTCAAGGGACAGAAATGGAGGAATATACTTATCTGTTTTAATTCCATTACTTTATGAAAATATTTTTTTCCTAGCCCACATTTTTAATCCTAGTGAACTACCTTGCCATATACCTGGGAGCTGTGAGGTATAGACTTGATCCTCTTAGCATTCACCTGATACTGATTCTGGCAAAAGAGCCAAAGTTAACTGAGATACACTGGCAGAGTCAATGTTTCCCTCTCTAGGGAAAGTCCAACCGTGTACTGAAGAACTCCCGTCCAGCCTTTCTGGGCTCTGAGATAGAGAATTTCTGAGAATAGTTTTCTCTCTTTCCTCTTGGAGGTTCCATAGGAAGCTAGGCATTGGAGTCACCCGAGGATCTTAGCAAAGATTAATTCCCAGATCTATCCTTGGAGACTCTAATTTCAAGGTCAAACTAGTTTGTAGATGGAATGGTACAAAGCTGCTTCAAAAGGCTAAATGACACGATACTAGACAAGGTGGGAAGGGCATTGTAGGCAGAATGGCATGGAATGGCATCATTGCCTGGCATAAAAGCAAGCCTTCATTTACTCAGCAAATATCCTTTGGATACTCACCATATGCAGGACTGTGTGCTACAGGGTAGAAAAAAGAAAGAAAATGAAACAGAGAACCTGCCCTCAAGAAACTCAGAGCCAAGCAGCCATGAAAGAACACTTTGGATCTGAACTCAGGGAGGACTTCAAACCAATCTGTCTGCCCGTCTTTGTCCCCTTTGGGCCGTTCTCAGCACAGCAGCAGCACACATCTGTTAAAACCAAGCTCCGAGAATGCCAACCCTCACTTCAAACTCACCTGTGTTTTGCATCTCACTCAGAACTAAATCCGGTCCTCATCACGGCCCAGGAGGCCCCAGGTCATCTGGCCCTTTCTTGCCTCACTGACTCATCTTCTCTTATCCTAAGAGTGCGTGTCTCACATAGGCCAAGATTCTGTGCATTGAGGTAACTGAAACCAGGTATACTGAATACCTGGGCCCACAGATATCAGACATATATACTTATTGAATGAATGAATGCGTGTTTGGGAAGCCATAACAGTTTGGTGTGACTAAAGCATGGGGAGGGGCAGAAAATGGGCTGTGACAGAGGCAGATACTTGCTCAGGAAGAGACATTTATGTCTTGCCAAGCAATGGGTCAGTATTTTAGAATGATGCCTTTGGTCGAGTGCGAAAGATGAATTCAATTATTTTATCATTTTATCAATGAAACTGGAGTCACAGTTTCATTGTGTTGAGTAACTTACCCAAATTCACAAGGAACAAGTGAATTACTAAGATTTCAGCTTATGAAGTTCACCTCTAGAGTCTGCCTTAATCAGTAAGCTCCCCTATTTCTATAGAAATAAAACATTTTTCTGGCTAGTTGTCTTTAAATCGTTGTATAATTTAAATCCAAAAAATAATATCAAAGCTTAAATACAGTGAGCATGCATGTAATTCCTTTATTTTCCAGTGGTAAAAATATCACACAAAATAATTCTGTGCAGAGATAATTCCAGTTTTGGTAAGTGATCTTTTGAGAGGGTGCAGGAGGTGTTACACTTTAGATCTACAATGTCCCCCAAAAGTTTCATGTTCATAGGTGGAGATTTTGGAAGGCAACTGGTTCACAGATGAGGGAACTCTACTCATCAGCGTATTAACAAATTCTTGGCCAAATGTTCTCTGAGGAGGTGGGGCCTGGTTGGAGGTGGGCCTGGTTAGAGGTGGGTCATGGAGGGTGTGACCTGGAAGGCTCTACTATTGTCCCCAGCTGCTTCCCTCTCTCCTTTCTGGCTGCCAGGAGATGAGCAGCTTTCCTGTGCCATGCCATTTATGCCTTGCAGTCAACTAACCATGGACTGAAGCCTCTGAAACCCATAACCCAAAGTGAACCTCTCTTCCTTCACATAGCAGGCGTTGTTTTTTTGTCCCAGCAAGGAGAGTGCTGACTGATACAGGAGGGGCTTGACCCTCCTTGGCTGGGGAATTTGTCTCAAGGCAGTGGAGTGTAAGAGAGAGAGGCACATAGGTTGAGGGAAAACATTCTAGACAGATAGAACAAGAACAAGGAGAGTGCACAGTAGACCAATTTGAATGATTGAAAACAAAAGTTAGACTAATTCTTGGATCCTGTTCTCTATTCCTAAGTGGTAAGTTTCCCAGAAATCTTACCATTGGAGATAAATGAGTACTCTGATCTCATTTGAATGTCTTTGGCCTACTATGAAATTCATTTTCCTTTGTCTGGGCTTGAAAATGATCAAGTTTTGATGTACAGAAGAGCTTTGGGCATCTGTGATTTTTGAAAAGGTCTTAGCCTAGCTATGCAAAAGTGCTGGACAGATACTCAAGGCAGTTGTAAAGTTTTGTCCTGGGCAATTTTGCAAATATTAATGCATCCACTTTTGGAAAAACTGGAAAAAATTGATGTAATCGTACATCTTCTTTAAGACATCCCTGTACTTTTTTCTTCTTCAAGAGTTCAAAAATATCGACAAGTTTATGTATTTATGGCATCATTATGTTAGACATGAGAAGCTTTAAATTGAGAAAAAATAAAATCCAAACACTGATTTCTAACTGAGTTTTAAAAGCAACATAATGGGGGTGAGATGGGGAAGGGAATACTTGGGGTTTCCCCCAAATTCAAACTGCTTTGTTGTATTTAAATTTTTTTTTTCAGGCATAACTTCGTGGTAGAAATAAGCGTCACATCAATGTACCTACAGGATACCTAAGTTTTGACCCTTTTACAAGAACTCTGTGTACAGAAGGTATCATGTCTCCCAACTTTAAGATGAAAAAACCGAGGAAGTATATTTCTGACCTCCCTAAATTTACACGTTTAGTTTAATAAATAATCAGGCTGGACCTGGTGGCTGATTTTCTTAGGTGCCAAGTCTTCCCTGTATAATTTCAATCATGTCTAATAGCAAAGAAACATACCTGGGTTTAAAGAAGGTATTTCAAATATATAATAATTTCCTTTGGTTATTTTCATTTGACATTAAAAGATGGCTTAATATGTCAGAATCAAAACACTATCTATCCCCTACCAAACAATGAAGAAGATAAAAAGATTTTTTCCCCACAGTATAATATTTGGCTCATAGTAGATCCTTAAAAGTATTTACTGAAAATGAATAAATAATAATAGGATAAAACATAAGAGGGAGCCTGAATTCCATACACAATTTCCATTTTCTGAGACACATAGGCTGTTGTCTTAGAAGGGAAGTTTCCTTCTGAGTTCTGCTGATAGTTATAGTGATAGACATGGCTCAAAGTGCTACACCACGGCCCCAGCCCAGGCCAAAGGGCCCATGTTTATACTGTGCAGTTTTGTTTATTTTATTTTATTTCATTTCATTTCATTTCATTTCATTTCATTTGCTGTCCTGGATAACAAACCTGAGCCTTCACCCTGACCTACCTCTCCAGCCCTTCTTTATTTTTCATTTTTCTTACTGAGGGTCTCAGTAAGTCAATAGGTTGCCCAGGCTGGGATCAAACTTTGGACCTTCCTGCCTCAGGCTCCCAGAGTGCTGGATTAAAAGTTTATAAGCACGCACACCCATGCCCAGTTTACACCATGCAGTTTTAACCATTGGTACTAAGGATGGGTACTTATGCAGTTAGACATTGAATGTCCTTCAAAGGCTTGTTTGTTAAAGGCTTGGTCCTCTGAATGATGCTGTTGGGAGGCAGTGGCAACTTGAAGAGGTAAAACTCAGTGAGAGGTAGTGGGGATGGTGGGATCCCAGCCCCTTCCCCTTCCTCTTCTGCTTCCTGGACATGAGGGAGCAGCTTAGCTCCACTACATGTTACCACCACAATGTGCTTTCTTACCACAGGCCCCAAGCAATGGGTTCAACCAGTCATGAGCTAGAATTTCCAAAATGATGTGCCAAAATAAACCTTCCCTCTTTAGAAGGTAACTATGAACAAGTATTTTGTTATAGCAATGAAAAGTTAACTAACACAGTCCCTGACTCCCAAAAAGTCAATTAGTTTGGATGGTCAAGGACCATCAGAGTATCCCTACCAGTAATATGAATGCAGGGACCATGAGTTATAGTCAGAAATTAAAGATCAGAATAGAAAGATACAACTACTAACAATAGAATGAAAACAAAGCAAACAGAAGCCACCGGCATCAATTTGCACAACTGAAACTGCAGTTTAGGTAAAGGGAAAAAGAAAGATGAGAGATGGTGTCCAGGGAAACCTACACACACAGAAGCACAAGGAGGAAGGGTGAGAAGAGGGAGTGAAGAGGGCAGAAAGGTAAAAAGGGAAAGAAAGACAGAAAAACAGAGAAACCCAGAGACTGTGAACTTGGCTTTTGACTTCCAAGATGTCAACTAACATTTTCATGAAGCTTAATTTTATTTCTACTCTTGGAAACTTCCTTTTATTGTTGCAACAATCCTTTCTATGCTTGTCTTATTTTATTCCACCTTTTTCCTGTTTTATTCCAACCAAGAATTTTCACTACAATGATATGTTTTAAAGGTAAAAATAAAAAAAAAAATAAAGCTGAATAGGGAAAGCACTATATTCTTCAGTTTTGTTTTAAGCCAATGCTTTTAATTAGGGATTTTGTGCCTAATGGTTTCAGCAGGGCCATTGCTAGCTCACATTACCATCTAGGGCACTTGAGGAAATAAATGTGTCCTCTCACCTTGCCGACAGGCTATTTGAATTGATTTCCAGAGAATTCTGGCACTTAGATTAATGAATATTTTAATAGATTCAAAGCATTTATGGAAGAAAGTTTATTGTATAATTTTTAGGAGAGCAAGAAAATATTTGGCTTCCTTGAACATGATAAATAACTAATTTGCCAATAAATGGATACTGTCACCCTGACACCTATATGGATGAATGATTACCTCTCTTGGCTTTGTAGACACACAATTTTCCTTTTTTCTAATATAACCATGATTTACCATGGCAATGCCCCTGACATAATTATTCTTTACTCGAATTAACATATTTGACATACAGCATGATAAATGCATGTACATATATACATACATTGATCTATATATTCACTTTTTTCTTTTAACAAATATTCATTGAGGGTCCACTACATACATCATGACATTGGGTGTTCGTTGGGGTCAAGGATGCACGGGTGATCATTACTGCTCTTAGTACTTAAAGACAAGTCAAGTATTAATTGTATATAAGATTTGCTAAAATACAGGCTTCTTGTACTTTTCCAAAGGAGGCTTGTATTTGTCAGCTTTCTGTTGCTGGAACAACATACCTCACACCTGTCATTTAAAGGAAGAGAGGTTGATTTTTGGCTCATGATTTCAAAGGTTTTAGTCCATGCTCAGCTGGCTCCAAGGGAGAAATAATGGCTGAAGGGTGTGGCAGAAGAAAGCTGCTAACTCACAATGGCCAGGAAGCAGAGACCACGGGAAGAACCAGAGACAGGAAGCGGCTGAGGACAGATAGGCCCTTTCAGGCTCTGCTCACAGTTGTCTGTTTCCTCCAGCCACATCCTACTACCTCCAAACAGCACTTTCTGCTATGAACTTATAGTGCTCCATGATCTAATCACCTTGCAAAAAACTCACCTCTGAATACATTAACCTTTTGGGGAACATTTTTCATCGAAACTATAACAAAGCTGGTTTGGAGAATTCAGGTTCCTTCCAAGTCTAGAGGTCCATAATCTGTCAAAGGAAGTTGATTTGAATGAGCATTCTCTTCTGCAGGTGAAATCTGGTGCACTCGCGGCCACAAGGAATATCATATGACCAATTTAAATAGGTTTTTTCTAGTGTTTATAAAAAACATAAAAATCTCCATCTTGATCCTTGTCTATATGCTGCAAAATAGCTTCAAAAAGTAAACACAACATATGTTCCAAGTATTTAAGAGTATTCATTTTCCTCTGATGGGTGGAAATATAAGAACCTTCACATTTCTAGGAACAGTGTACTATTTTACTATAAGTAAACTATACTAAACTGGCCCTGATGCCTTTATCTCCTTTGCCAATACCAGAGAATTGATTAAGAAGGGAATTTGCTTTCCACCAGTAGGTTTTAAAAACTCTCTCCATCACCCTCAACAGTTAATTCCAGGGAGATGCATAGAACTGCTGACTGCCTCTTCTCTAGACTTTCTGCTACACATCATTTTAAACCCCTGACTAAAAAATAGTACTAAAGCCCCACAAGTAGTTTAGGCTGAAAAGTGTTCCCCACTGCAAATGCGAATGGCATTTTCTGTGGAACGATTTCAAGCCCTTCTAGGGTAAGATGAGACTGTGGCCCATGGTCAGAAACATGGAACAGGATGCAAGGGCCGGGGCTTGTCGGGGCTGGGTTTGTCACCAAGGAGGAGCAAAGTGACCGAAATTCAAGAAGAACCACAAACCACTGTCAAGGAAAACAGAGCTGCCCACTCATGAAGGTGGTAAGGACAGATTTTAACAAGTAATAACTGTGTCAATAGGAAAGAGGGTCCAATGTGAAGTGAACTCAACTTTGATGTGTACAGAGGTGACTGGTGTTTGGGCATTTCAAAGAGAAAGTGAGGGAGCCGGGAAGGGGCTGAGTGGGAGTCCAGCAGAGTCGGGGGTTGGTTTGTGCAAAACCCACCTGGTTTTGTTAACTGGCACTTAGGGAGGTCAAGCTCCTATCTTCCCACAGGCACCTTATATTCAGGCATTGGCTGGAACAAAGAGTAAATTCGCTTGGCAGCCTTGAGTTTTCACAGACAGGCATGTTAAGAGGTGCTACGATCATCCTGGGCATGTGGCCTTGGGGTGTTAAAAACTTAGTGTTTGTTCAAGTTGTCATGGGCCAACTCTGAGGCCTAGCATAGAAGATGACTCAGGCACCCTCCCCAGAGTTTGGTCAATGAGAGAATCTTTGTCACCATGAAGTCAGAGAGAAGGAATATGCTGTAGTCATGAAGAATGAAGACTCTGGAGCCTGCTCATCTGAGTTTGAATTTTGGCTGTGCTTTCCAGATGTGTATTCTCAGGCAAGTCATTAAACATCTCTGTCTCTATTTTGTTATCTATAAAATGCAGGTGAATGTAGTACATAATCTGTAGAGAATTCATAATTAAGTGAATATATGTTTGTGAAGCACTTAGAACAATGCCCAGAACAAAGCACATGCTATCTAAGTGTTTTCTATAATCACATTCTATGAAGTAGTCTATCCATTATGCAAGGAAGAGAAGAGACTGTCCCGCTGAATACCACCAAATATACTCACAGTGACTGATTTGGTTCACTTGGGAGGAGGAAAGGCTGAAAACTCACTTGCATGCATAACCTGACATTATAAAGCATCACACTGTGGATCAGGGAGAAAATGCCTAGAAAATGGCCCCGACCCTTCTGCAGCATGAACTTTGTCCAGAAAATGCTCAACATCCTCAGAGTTGAGCACTACTTCAGAGGAACCATCTCACAGCCATACAAGGGTCCTGTTTATAAAAATGAGAACTAAAGAAAAGAATGAAAGAGAATTAGGCAAACAGGCATTATATGGATCAAAGAAGTGCTCTTTATAATCACAAACATTACCAACGATAGCATATACTTAATATTTATGATTAAATAACAGTTGCCATAGCATCACTACTCATAAAACCAAAATACAAGACATTAAGACAAAAAATAGACAGCAGAAGTACGGGACTCCACTTCTCTTAGGTTATGGAAGATGAAATGAAAAAGTGGAAAGAGAATTAAATTTAACAAAAATATCAAAATGAAATAAATCTGAAAATGTATTTAGGTAATATGTATATTATGCAAAACAGATCCAGTAAAGTACATTTAATTAGTGTACATCAAACACCACATATTGAAAAGACAAAATAGACTTTCCTTTCATCTACCCAGGGAAGAATGACAATAAATGACCATATATTGTCCACAAATCATAACTAAACTACAAAATACAGGACTAACACAGACAATGTTCTGTAATTGCTAGGTAATGTAAATAGTGTAGAAATTAGTAAACAACTATGTCAAGTCCATTTTAACCTGGAAAAAAATCGCTCTCCACTCTTGTTTCATCAAGGAAATTAAGTTGAATAGTCTTACAAAAATTGATTGTTATATCTCTATATGAGAGAAAAATACACACCCTTAAATACTAGGAGGACATGTGGTACTAAAAATTTCTATTCTTGTAAAAAGAATACTCAGAAACAATTGCTTCCAATTCAAAATGGTTGAGAAAAATTTTAAAATATGTGTTTAAACAAACCAGAAGTATGTAATGGTGGCAACAGAAATTAACGCATATGATAAGAAAAGGGGGGAGAGCTTACCTATGCAAATTAAATTTCACAATTTGGCTACAATACATTATATTTTGGATTAATAATTTATTAATACTGACAAAAGAGATGGAAAATTTTATGGAATTCTCAAATCTCGTCAAAATTCTACCTAATTTTGACATCCCCAAAACAAGCACATTTTACACCAACAGTGTCTCAGGAAATTCTAAACAAAAAAGGTTTCCAAATTCTTGTCCTGGGGAGAGGTTACCAGTAAAACACACACACACACACACACACACACACACACACACACACACACACACAAATAATGAACAACACCTTCAAGCATGATGAATATTGATGCAAAAAACCTAAGCCAAAAATTTGCATACCGAATTCAGTACTCTATTATAAATCACCATGCAAACAAGCAGTGTTTATTTTGGAAATGCCAGGATGGTTCAAAGTTAGAAAATCTTTAATGTTAAATCTAACATACTAATGGATCAATATGATCATCTCCATATATGTAGAAAATAATTCAATATGAAGCAACATCCATTCATAATGTGCACATGAGCACACACATGCAGACACCACACAAACTCTAAGATCATATTTAATGTTAAAATTATCTCCATCAGAATCAGGAACAATAATACAAAGAACTTTACTATGTGCATTACCACCATTATTTATCATTATTCTAGTGGTACATCCTAAAGTAATCTTAAAAGGAGAAAAATAAAAGGATAAAATGAGCAAGAGGATTGAAAGCATTACTATGGGAAGATTACATTATTGTGTATCTAAAAATTCTGGAATAATCAATTTTATTTTTTTCTGTGTATCTTAATTTATTGATGATCTCATTTCTAATCAACTGTCTTAACATTTGGTAGCATCAACCCATTCTGTAAATAAACATTTTTGTTTGTTTGTTTGTTTTTTTACCAAGATCAACTTTAAAATTGTATAAACAGAGAAATAGATAAGTATTTGATATGCAGAAATCCAGAGACTTCAATATGTAAAAATGACACTAATTAGAATAAATTAGTGATCAAAAAGCATATTTACAATAGTAAAGCAGCACTTTCTCCCAAGTCATAATGATCAAAAGTGTCACTAGACATTGACAAATATTCCTTGGGAGCAAGATTGCCTCTAATTTAGAACTAATACCCTTTAGTAAGAGTGTTAAATAACTTACAGCATTATGAAATAATACAACTTAAAAAGAATGAATCAGCTGTAAAAACACTGATATAGGAAGAACTCTGAGATATATTATTAACCAAAACAGGTTTCCAAACAGTGTAAAGGTTTTTATTATGAATGATTTTTTGTTGTTGTTTTATATGATAAAGGATTAGGAATATTGTTACACACATGCTACTTGGGTAGCATATAATATTGCTGGGAGAATAGAGGGAAAAATCCCTCTAGAAAGGGCACCTCGGTTGGTGGAGGCCATGAAAAAGAGGGTGATAAATTACATGGCTCCAGGTTTGTTATCTGAGCAAAACCCTCCTACACCTGGAGAGTCTATAGTGAAATGAGAGGGGGGAGACCTGGGAGATACATGGACATAAACTTGACTTGCTGTCTAAATGGAATAAAATACAAGTCATTTCACAGATCTGCTATCAGCCACAAGATTGATGCTGTCATCATGGCAGCAACCAAATCACTGAAATCAACCCCACTGAAGAAAATGTTTCCCACCACTTTGAAATAAATACAATCTCATGAGTATCAGCTACATGTATGGTTATGGTAAATTTCCTTGTGAATTCTTTTGGTGAGTTTGAAAACCTGTTGTGTGTTTTTCTTTTCTTTTTGTTTTTATATAAAGCCTGAGCAACGGGCAAATAGATGGATGTTTTCCTCTAGAGAAAATAATTTAGGAAGAAACTCAAGTGTAGTTGCAAAGTCTAAATAAATTTTGATTAAATTATTGATTTTTCTTTTAAAAACATATTTACAAAGTGATTGTAGCACATCATTCCCTGTTAGTGTCTCAGGATAGTCTATAGTATTATTAAAAAACAGGTCTTCCCATTAGAGCAATAGAGATTGGAAAAAATGAAATTATCGAATTTCTGAACCTACAATGGGAAATAATTTTTATTTGTATTTGCTATTATTACTGTGGATTTCTATTGAGTGATTTTAAAATATCAAAATGTCTTAGTTGTGAAACCTAGTGTTTAAAATCCCTGGTTTGAAAATGTAGGCATATATTACCAATCCACCAATGCCTACAACCTACCTCCTGTTAACTAATTTGATTTTAGTTTCTTGAATGCAAAGTTCTTATTAAATGTACAACAGTATTTGATTAAGGAATCTAGGTTTCCTAAAACTTTAATTACATGTTGTATTTAATAACCTTTTAGATATAGTTTTAATAATTGCTTCAGAAAATATCCAAATTCAGCTTTTCGAACGCCAGGTTATTCTTTGTGATAAAGGTTTATCTTCAAAGACAAATATTCATCATGGTGAGTCAGGAGATTAGGGCAGGACAAGCTGGCTGGACAAGTGGGCATGACCTGCCAGTAACAGAGACCCAGAACATATATGCCTAACATAGTTCCCAAACTCTGCATCTGAGACCAATTAGAAAATACTATCTTTAAATCTTCATTTATATCTGTGTTGAAACCAAGCAGATTTTTGGTAGGAAGATTAAGATCTGATGTCAAGTTGAGAAATAAGAGACATAAAAGACCCTCGCTATTAAACTTGTGGCCACTGTCAATTCTCTCACTGACCTTTTCTCACTCTGCAGAGCATATTTCTTTTCCTATCTTTAATAAGTGTAAATTCTCACTACCTTTTTGCATGTCTTATCCAATTCTTTGTCCAGGACACCAAGAACCTGGAAAGAATCACTGAGAAGAATCTATGGGACACCCAAAACTGGGTGTATGTGTCATGGCAGAAAAAACATATTTGAAACAGAAACAGGGATCACAGTACTTATCAGACAACATGCATTGTTTTATTGTAATAATATGCCATTTGTTAAAATTCCATGTGATCTATAGATTGGGCCAAAAACAGAAGTAGTTGTGTAATGCTAGCGATTTGAACTATCATCCTGAAAGATCAAACAAAGCCACCCTTTAAGAGAGATCTTTAATTGCACTTGATTTATTTCTCCTGCAGGGCACTCAGTGTGTCAGGAAGTTCCTAACTACCATTGCCGCTTTTCTTTAGATTATCAGCAGAAATATAATTTGCCAAAACATCTGCTAAGTCAGAAGAGGGTTCCAGCTTGCTGAAATTTTGCTTAGCACTATAAATGGCTACAGGAGAAAGAGCAAGCTTTGCAGAAATAATTCAGGAAGCGCCTCAAGGCTGACAGGTCCCACTGACCCCAGTCTGCAAGCCAGAGTCACATCCATCCTGTGTCATTTCTGGAAAATCAAGGTTGCTGCTGATGCCCCCGAGTACCTCACCACTGGCAGCCAGTACAAAGCGCGCTCCCTAGAAACGTAGCACCGAGTTAGCATGCGGTCACTGTACTCAGCTGGGCCAGTGTCGCTGTCCTGTGAAAGGCCAGACACGGGGGGCTTACAGAACCCACTTTCAGGGCTGCACTTTATCTTTCCGTTAAAGAGATTCACGAGCGCATTCTTATCATTCAAAATTGTCATTTTCCTTTTAAAAGCTTTTTTAAAAAATCAACTGCTTGTTGAGAAGCGGTTGATTCTCCACCCGCATCTACCACATTCCCAATGACTACATTAAAACGCACTTGCCAAATAAATTGGAGAAGGTAGCACTTCCTCCCATAGAACTTCAGGTTTAATTTAGAACAAGACGTGGAGATGAGGTTGGATTTGTTGCTTTCTTGTTGTCTTTATTGGTAGATTTCTGCTTTTTGCTTCATTGTTTTTGATTTATGCTGGTTTGCTAAGATCTTATTTGAGTTTTTAAATTGACTATTGGATTAATTTATAATCAATTGGCTTTCATTTTCTTTAACAAGTGCCTATAAAACTGTAAATTTGCCATTCTATGCCACTTGTATAGAAGGCAATGCTTCTGCAACAGTTCAGTTCTAAATATTTTGTGTTTCTTTTAAAATATGAGTTACTGAGAATGGTTTTAAGTTTCTAAAACTATCTTAAGGGGTAGAATAGATATTATGTTTAAAAAAAAGAGAGATAGTATTCAAAAGAGAGAACTAGATAGGGAAAAGGGGGATAAAGAAGAAGGTTAAAAGAAAAGTAAGATGAAAAGGGAAAAAATGGTAAAGTGTAGCTACACTTGTTGCAAATAGGGAGGGGTGGGTGAATGGAAGGGAGGGGAGGGGAAGGGGGGAAGAGGGGG
>PVJO010031344.1:0-14427 GCA_004026905.1 Hystrix cristata
TCTCTTCTTGGTTTAGTTTTGGTAATTTGTATGTTTCTAGAAATCTATCCATTTCTTCCATGTTTTCCATCTTGTTTGAGTATAAGTTCTTGAAGTAGGTGTTGATGATCCTTTGGATTTCTGCCGGGTCAGTTGTGACTTCCCCCCTTTCATTTTTTATTGCATGAATTTGGGTCTTTTCTTTCCTTTTTTTGATAAGACTGGCTAGGGGTTGAACCATCCCTGCATCCCTGGGATGAATCCTACTTGGTCATGGTGTATAATCTTCTTGGTAATTCAGTGTATTCTGTTGGCCAGAATTTTGTTGAGAATTTTCGCATCTATGTTCATTAGGGAGATTGGTCTGTAGTTCTCTTTTTCAGTTGGGTCCTTTTCTGGTTTTAGTATTAGGGTAATGCTTGCTTCCAGGAATGATTTTGGAAGTACTGTTTCTTTTTCAATTTCATTAAAGAGTTTAAGGAATAATGGTATTAGGTCATCTCTGAATTTCTTGTAGAATTTGGCTGTGAAGCCGTCGGGACCTGGGCTTTTCTTTGTTGGTAGGTTTTTAATTACCTCTTCAATTTCATTGGCTGATATTAGTTTATTGAGTGTTTTTATCTCTTCTTGGTTTAGTTTTGATAATTCGTATGTTTCTAGGAATCTGTCCATTTCTTCCGTGTTTTCCATCTTGCTTGAGTATAGGTTCTTGAAGTAGGTGTTGATGATCTTTTGAATTTCTGATGGGTCTTTTGTGACTTCACCCTTTCATTTTTTATTGCGTGGATTTGGGTCTTTTCTTTCTTTTTTTTTGATAAGACTGGCTAGGGGTTTGCCTATTTTGTTTATTCTTTCAAGGACCAACTCTTGGATTCATTGATTCTTTGTATTGTTTTCTTAATCTCAATTGCATTGATTTCAGCTCTGATCTTAATAATTTCCTCTCGCCTATGAGCTTTGGGCTTGATTTGTTCTTCTTTTTCTAGTTATTTGAGGTTCAACACTAAGTTGTTTATTTGAGTTCGTTCTGTCTTTTTGATGTGGGAGTTCAATGCAATGAACTTCCCTCACAGGACTGCTTTCATTGTATCCCATAAGTTCCGGTATGTTGTATTGTCACTTTCATTTATCTGTATAAATTGCTTAATTTCTTCTTTAATTTCTTCTGTGACCCAACTGTTATTCACAAGGATATTATTTAGTTTCCATGTGTTTATGTGGGTTTTTTGGTTTCTGATGCCATTGAATTCTATTTTCAGTGTACTATGGTCTGATAGTATGCATGGGATAATTTCAATTCCATTACATTTACTTAAGTATTCTTTGTGAGCAAGTATGTGGTCTATTTTGGAGAACGACCCATGTGCAGCTAAGAAGAATGTGTATTCTGCTGTTGTAGGGTGAAACACTCTGTAGACGTCTGCTAAGTCCATTTGTTCACAGAGTTGATTCAGTTCTGATATTTCTTTGTTAGTTTTCTGTCTAGTTGATCTGTCTCTTTGTGAGAGTGGGGTGTTGAAGTCTCCCATTATAATTGTGTTAGTGTTTATTTGATATTTCATATCCCTTAGTATTAGTTTTATGTATTTGGGTGTGCTAATATTTGGCATATAAATATTAATGATTGTTATTTCTTCCTCTTGGAGTTTTCCCTTCAGAAGTATGTGATGTCTGTCTTTGTCTCTCTTTATTAGTCTTGGTTTGAAATTTACTTTCTCTGAGATTAAGATAGCTACTCCTGCATTTTTCTGGGTTGCTGTTGCATGAAATACTGATTTCCATGCTTTGAATTTCAATGTATGTATTTCTTTTTGGGTTAAATGTGTCTCTTGTATACAGCATATGGCTGGATCTTCTTTCTTGAGCCATTCTGCTAGTCTGTTTCTTTTGATAGGTGAGTTTAGCCCATTTATATTGATAGTTATAGCTGTTATATATTGACTTATTTTTGCCATATATCTTTTCTGTTGTTGGTTTTGTGTTTTACTTCAGTTCAACTGTTTGTCTTACCTGGTGGGTTTTTATTAGTGTCCTTGTAATTAGCGTTAACTCTTTCCTTTTCCAGGACCTCTTTTAAGATATTTTGTCGAAGTGGTTTTGAGGTCACAAATTTCTTCAGTTGTTCTTTGTCATGGAAGTATCTTATTTCATTGTTGAATTTGAAAGATAGCTTGGCTGGATACATCAATCTGCGTTCGAGATTATTTTCTTTGAAGGCTTGAATTACTTGGTTCCAGGCTGTCCTTGATTTAAGGGTTTGTGTAGAGAAATCCACTGTGATTCTGATGGGTTTACCTCTATTGGTGATTTGGTTTTTTTCTCTAATAATTTTCAGTATTCTGTTCTTTTGCTGAATTTCTGGAATCTTGATTATTACATGTCTTGGTGTAGATTTATTTTGCTTATGGGTAGATGGGGTTCTATATGCCTCACTTATCTGTATATCAAGTTCTTTTCTCATGCTTGGGAAGTTTTCTGTCATTACTTCTGTAAATAATCTTTTTAGATCCTTTGCATTGTCTCCTACTTTTTCATTTACTCCTATCACTCTTACATTGCTCTTCTTTGCATCATCTTGCAGCTGTTGTAGTGATTTTTCATATTCTCTAGCTATTTTTAAAAGGTCTTATTTTTCATTGTCATTTATTGCAGACCTGTCTTCTAGGTGTGAGACTCTATCTTTGCTCTCATTCACTCAGCTGTGTATGCTTTCCAGCAAGTTTTTAATTTCTTGCATATCTGGTTGGAAGTGTTTCATGGGTTCCATTTCTTTGCTAAGTTGAGTGTTCAAGTTTTCCATTGTTTTTCTTAGCTCATCTGTTTTTGTATCTGTGTCTACCCTGAACTCACTGAGCAAATCCTTGATTATGTTTGTCATCTCTTCTTTGACTTGGACCATTATTTCTAGTCTGATGTTCTCTATGGCCATGCATAACTGCTTTTCCACTTCGGCTGCTATCATGTCTGAGAGTTTGATTGGGCGTCTTTCAATTTCCTCTATATCCTTGTCCTCTGTATTTGTTTTGAGTGTACTGGGGAACTGGGGTTGTGTTTTGCTTCTATGTCTTGTCATTTTCTTTGTATACATATGCAATTTGCCCCCTTGGTTTGTGTTCTGTGTTGGTTTCATGTCTTTTTTTGGGGGGGTTACATTAAGATAGCTAATAGTGTTCTCATAGGGAATGTCTGTTTTTGCAGTTTCTTCTGGCTATATGCATTTCTTGGTTCTTTTGAGCATTATGTCTGTCGAGATATCTTGAGTGATATGGTAATATTTGGATCCGTTTGGTATTAGTGGCTTGGAGAAGAGGAGGAATAAAGGAAGTGACAAAGAAAGGCAACAAAGCACAATAAAATGAACAAGCAAACCAACAAACAAACAGACAAATGAACACACAAAAAAAGAGAGAGAGTGTAGATGGGGAAACAGCAGAAGATAGTATCACCAGTGAGGAGGCCTATATTTTATGCATGTTGATGGATTCAGACCCTGCCAGCTCATGGGCCCACATTGGAGTCCTTTGTGCCCAGGCCGAGGACGCTCACCTGGGCTGGGGAAATTCCACGGTCAGGAGGCCCCACCACACTGCTTTTGGGTGGCCGGAATGGAGCCGAGCAGCTCCCTGCCACTGGAGATCGTGATGGGACACCTCCAGCCCACGTTGGAGTCCTTTGTGCCCAGCCCAGGATGCTCACCTGGGCCGGGGAAATTCTGCAGTCAGGAGGCCCTGCCGCACCGCTTTTCGTGGCCGACATAGAGCCAAGCAGCTCCCTGCTGCTGGAGATCACGATTTCTGTAACAATTTTGGGAGTGTGTCTAGTTTCACTGTACTTGTTCTTCCTACCCAAGAACAAGGGTTGTCTTTCCATTTTCTCATATATTATTTGATCCCCTGCTTCATAATACTGTAGTTTTCAATGTAAAGCTTCTTTACCGTCTTTGTTAGATTGATTCCTAAGTATTTCATTTTTTGGTGCCATTGTGAACGTTATTATTTCCCTAATTTCTCTCTGAACCTGTTATGTATGCATAGGAATACTTCTGATTTCTGTGTGGTGTTAATGTATCTGGCTACAGTACTAAATTTCGTTATTAAATCTAGAAGCCTTTTGGTGGAGTTTTTGGGGTTTCCTAGGTAGAGTATCACATCATCCTCAAATAATGGTAAATTAAATTCTTCCTTTTCTCTCCTTATTCCTTCTGATCAGTCTTGGCTTGAAATTTACTTTGTATGCAAATAGAATACCCACTGCAGCTTCTTTGTGGTTTCCTGTTGCATCGAGTATTGCTTTCCATCCTTTAAGTTTCATCCCCTGAATTTCTATTGGAGTTCAATGTGTTCTTGTATGCAACATATTGCATGATCTTGTTTTTTAATCCATTCTGTCAATCTGTTCCTTTTGATTGATGAATTGAGACCATTCACATTGATGGTTATAACTGATAGCTATCGGTTCATTCTGGTCATTGTATTATTTCCCTGTGGTTGGTTCCCTCTCTTACTGTTACATTTGATTGCTTGCCTTGCCTGGTTGATTTATTCTATTGAGATTATTGCTACTGGTGAAAGAAAATCTGAAAATGAACTTTAATGAAAAGACAAAATTATCAATAAATTTATCAAATCTAAATGAATCTCTAAATCCTTCCTTTTTCCAAAGATGTGATAAAGTCATTATACCACATCAGTATATGTGCGCTTATGTTGATAGTAACACAGCTCAAATGCCCATCAACTGATGACTGGATAAAGAAGATTTTTTTAATTCAATGGAATAACACTCAGTCATAGAAAGATAAACTTGAGACAGTGCTGGGTAAATGGATGCACCTCAAGAGAATACTCTTATTGAAATAAATCAGGCATGCACTAGTAAATATCACATTGTTTCTCTGGTATTGGAAATGAAAAATGTAAGCAAGGAGCAAAATGGAAAATAAATATTGTGAAATAGAAGGAGTGTGCTCAAAGGGAAAGGGGAAATGGAGAATGGGGAAGGAAAAGGAAGGAAAGGAGAAGAAGGGAAAAAGAGAAATGACTGAAAAAGTGCAAACAAAGCAGTCATAAATATGGCAGGGAGGAGGAGTCAAAGGGAGGGGAAGGAAAGGGGATAAAAGAAAATAAAAAAACCCATATAATGAATGTGATAATTATGTATATCTAAAATGGTACAATAAAATTTATATTACACAGATTTAAATGACAATATCATGGACATGAAATAATAAAAACAGAGGTTTACAAATGAGCATTGTAAGAAATATTACCTATTTATAATATCATCCTACATAAACATAAATGGAGTCAAATAAGCTAATGACAATGCATGCAATGGAAACAATAATGAAATAATATTATAAATATGATCAAGATAGTCTACCAAGTTCTTTTATAAGTGGTGACTAAGTATGTGGCTAGATACATTGTTTGTATTAATTAATGTAGTTCACTCAATAATACCAAGGAGTTCATTATTTATAAGCGCTGTGCACAAAAGAAATGTCCACCAATACAGTAAAGCTGCTTTGTATCAAATGTGGTTATCGTATAGCTGTACGTGATATTTACATGAATGAAAAAGAGTATGTTTTTCCTAGACATGAGACAATTTTTTGCTAGATATTGAAATAGAATCAATCACAAAATTCAAGAAGGTAGGTTTAAGGAAAACTGGATATGAAATAAGAGTTTTAAAAGTATAAAGTACCACTGATTATTACTAATCATAGTGGGGACCATTCCAAAATTACAAAACATTGGGTAGAGGACACAGGTCGGCAATATGACTGAGTGAAAAATTTGACCATACAGAGTGTATGTAATTTCATTCGCAACCATATATATATCAGAATATATAAAATAACTGGATTACAAATAACAGTTAAGGAAAAACCCTCCAATTTTTCACTTGAAACAACAAAATCAAGAAATAACACTTAGTTCCCTTTCACACAGATAAAATTACACAAACAATTTTGAATTGCAGGGAGAAGGAAAAGGCTGACAGACTGAACATATACCTTGTTTTGGTCTTGATGAAAAAAGCAACATAGTGATGTTTAGTTTTCTCTTTACCCATCAAAAAAAAAAAAAAAACTATTTTTGTCATGTGAATACCCAGTGTGAAAAAACACTGAAGTGTTTGTCTCAATAATAGTTGCAGAAAGGCTGTACTTAAATGAATCCATTAGTCTGATCTTTGCAATGGTTGTGGAAAATTTAGAATGTACTCCATTTAAAATTTGGAGAAAATAGTAGCTTACTTCGCTATATGTGCTTCTGCTCCTAACACTGAATTTTCTTACTCATAACTGCAAAAATCTGTAGACATGTTCTAACTTCATAAGAAATATCTATAGTATTGATTCCTTCATTTTCGTGAAATTGGACAATGTTTCAATCATATGGTGGTCACTGGTGATCACTGCAGAGTCTAAAAGACACTTTCCTTTAACATCTTGAGCAAATTGCCAACTAATCAGTGAAAGAAGCAAGGAAATACTGATTCAGCTCTGCACTAGGCTGTCTTGAACCTTAGGTGACCTCAGCTCTATTTTGTCCACTTTCTTTCTTGCTGAGCCTTTTCTGTGGGACATGGAGGGGTCTCAGGCTCACCTGGATGGCTTCTCTGAGAGGAACGTCTCTGGGTGGAAGACCAGATTCCTTCCAGGGATCAACGGTCTACAAGATGGAAGCTCTGCCCCCCAAACAAAGCAACAATAGGTGTGAAGCATGGATTCCAGTCTTAGGCTGTCAAAAAGTTCCCACCATGTCCTGTCCAGACTCAGAGTATTGCCTTTGAGGGATACCTCAGGGAATCTACTTATAGCTCCTCATCTCTGCTGACTCCCATCTCTGAGCACCTGTTTTCCTTGTGGGACAGTGGCCAGAGCAGAAGGAAAGAAAGAAATGTCCTGCTCATTATCTGTTCCTAAGTGACTCAGTGAGAAATCAGATGAATCTAGTCTTTATTATTTCTCCATGATATCTCCCACCTTGTAGAAATTTAACTGCTTTGGCACTCTTGCTGAATACTATGTTTCAATTTTTTGCCAAGTTTTAGGTATCTAGCTATTTTAGATTCCTGGAAACTCCAGAGCACAAAGTTGTTGAGTGTACCCAGCTCCTGATAGCCTCAGAAATTTTCTTCTCCCTTTTGATCAAGGGAGACAGCTGTGTTCATTTGTTGTGAAACTGTGTGATGTTACTATAACCCTTGTTTTCCTGATGCTTTTTACAAAACACTTAGGAAGTTCTTGGGTGGAACACCAGTGAGGAAATTTAATTTACTCTTTCATTATGAAGTATTTTGTAATTATGCTAAGAAAAGGGAGAAAGGAAAGAGGAAAATATTGTTTAAAATTTTTGTGCACCATGGATGTAGGTTAGAAGCCTATAAGTATTGTCTTATTTAATTTTTACTCGTGTCAGTTATATAGCCAATAATATCTAGAACTCAATTTACATCTGTACAAATAATTATAGAAGGGCTTTACTCCAGATGTTTCCCATTTTTATGCTCCAGGTCAATGTCTCTCCATTGTGAGTATTTATGCCTTGAATTGACATTTGACAGTGTCTGTAGAAATCATGAATGTAACAATAGGCAAAGTTGTACTCTACTGAGCTGGATGAAGCCAGGGAAACTGCACAGTGTTCCTCAGTGCACATCCTTCCATGATACACAGGGTAGCTGATGACACAGTGTACTCTAGCAGAAATGTCAACATTGGGGAGGTTGAGATACACTATTCTAATCCCGCACTTCTTAGACTTCAGTGTGAATATGAACCACTTGGAGATCTTATTCAAACCTTACAGGAATATTCTTCAGGTTATTGTGTTCCAGAGATTCTGATCATTTTTAACCCATTTCCCTGTTCCATCCTTGTCCAAATACCCTTCTCATGCCCATGAAGCCTTCTTCTTTCTTTCTCACCATATCCTTTTTTTTTTTTTTTTGCTTTTAACTTACCTATATTAGGGGGCTCTCCTATTAAAGATATGATATGATATGAAACTTTTGTGTGTGGTTTATATCACTCAAGGAGTATTTCTGCTGCTCTGAGGAAGGATTTGTGGGGGAAAGTCAATTGTTCCAGCCACAGTCACTCTGAGTATCAGTGCGAGAAAGCCCAACCAATGATGCCAAAGCCTTCCCAGATACCTCACAGCTGGATGCAAGAGCATAAGCAGACAAAGGATGCTAAAAATAGCTCTGCTGTTTAAGTTCCATTTGTAATGAAGGTCTTCTATTTAAACATTTCCTTTTAACAATGCTCGTTATGCGGGAATAGTGAGCATTTTTATTTGTGAGCATTCACTCACAAATAAAAAAGACAACAGAAATGAGGACAATTATGATAATCTGAACCTTTATATATTTGGCATTCACTCTGATATTGAAAGAAAATATGCAGGGTTACTCTTTTATTTTTATTTTATATAACTATATTTGAAAAGGAATATGTGAAATTAATCTTCAGGCAAGTGAATATGGATGTTTGTGCAGGAAAGAAAATAAGCCAAAATCATATGACTGAGAAGCAATTCATGGTCTTCTGAGACATGTTACTATTGTGAAGAGCAAGCTGATTCCTGAGCATGAAGCACGTACATACTGAACAATACCGATATTGCTTGTTCATCACCCCTGTAGTGGTTATGACAAAATTCAAAAAAGGAAGGATACTCATGTACAATACTGGAGGGATTAAAAGTTTCTAGGCAGCACTGGCAGTTTTAAAGCAGAAACAGAAAGATAGTGCCATAATACAACATAAAACATGCCAACGTATATTCAACCCAGAAATTTTTCACTCTTCAGTGATTATATCATTCATAGAAATGTTTGAATAATAATACAATATACAATGTAAGCACTTAGGTTGTATATAATTTCTTCTCTGATTCTGAGGAAAAATTAGTTAAATTTTGCAGTGATTTTGGAAGTTGCCATGGACAAGACGGAAAAACAAATGGAGTCTAGTGAAGAAAAGCCAATTAGCTGTTTGAAAATACACTTGTCTGTTACTGTCTAAGGAACGATGGATCCATAAATTCAAAACTGCGATCTCAGAATTTCTGGTAGAATAAAATTATATAAAAGGCATTAATAGCCAAGTGTGTTTTTTTCATAAAAGGAGGATGCCACATAAACATAACTTAGTATCAACAAAAGAAAAATAATGGGGAATAATATATGAAATTTGAGGTTGAATTGCTCTTAGAAAATTCCAGTTATGCCAAATGACAAATGACAGTTTTCACAATTCTAATCAAATTATTGAAAATATCATTGAGAATATATGAAATAATAAAGAAGAATATTATTTAAGTGTCACAGATGATATAAAACTTAATAAGATGAGTTATGTGAATCTTATAAAAACTTGCATTATACACACCAAAAACTCCAAAAAATAAAAGGAAAGAGAGAGCACTCTTTCAAAAATCTCATCCAAAGAATAGTAGTTGACAAGATAAATCAATTAATATGTAGCAAAAAATGCACAAATAAATAGAGAAAATAAACAAAATAATTACTTGTTCTGAATCATCCAGTAATGTCATTGACAAACGTTATTTAATCCTCGGAGAAAAGACACCTGATGAGTTTCTCTGATAGTTTTGCCAAGGCACTCTTGATGTCCTTATTCATCATACTGTAGATAAAGGGGTTCAGCATGGGGGTGACCACAGTGTACATCACTGAGGATGCTGCAGTTGAGTGTGTGTTTTGAGTCACTGCAGAGCTGAGATACACACCTAGGCAAGTGCCATAAAATAAGGAGACAACTGAGAGGTGAGATGCACAGGTGGAAAATGCTTTATACTTCCTCTGAGTTGATAACATTGCCTGAATGGAGGAAACTATTTTAGAGTAAGAGCAAAGGATGCCAGCAAGGGGACCGACACCCAGCAGCAGAGTTGCAATATATATCATCACATCATTAAGAACTGTGTCAGAGCAGGCAAGGTGAACTAACTGATTGAGTTCACAGAAAAAGTGTGGGATTTCCAAGTTTGCACAAAAGGAAAGCTGTGACACCATTAAACTCTGTGACAAGGAATTCAGGGCACTTGTGATCCAGGACACCAATACCAACAAGCCACAGAGCCAGGACTTCATAATGACCATATAATGGAGGGGGTGACAGATAGCTATATACCGGTCATAAGCCATCACAGCCAGGAGGAAGTTGTCCAACACGGCAAATAATACAAAAAAATAAATCTGAGTGATGCAGCTTTTATAAGTTATGACTTTGCTCTGTGTGAGTATGTTCACCAGCATCTTTGGGACCGTGGTGGAGGTGAAAGAAATGTCCATGAAGGACAGGTTGGAGAGGAAGAAGTACATGAGTGTGTGCAGGTTGGGGTCAGAGATGGTGGCCAGGATGATGAGCAGGTTCCCAAGTAGAGTGATCAGGTACATGGAAAGGAAAAGTCCAAACACAAGAGGCTGCAGTTCTTTGTCCTCTGAAAATCCCAGAAGAAGAAATTCTGAAATTGTTGTACAATTTTGTGGTTCCATATTCTGTAACAAGGAAAGTAAACTGACTGATATTTTAATATGACTCACTTGGTTTTATGCACTAATCATTCTCTGTTTGGGAACTCCTTCAGCTCTCCCTCATTTTCCCTAACATATTCCATAACTTTGTGAGCAATTATTTCATGTATAGGAGTAATGTAAACTGAATTTTCAATATAGAGTAATGAAATGTATGTGTATATATAGTTCAATCTTTCCAGAAGAATTTGAGTAGTACACTGGATTGGTTGAAGGTTAGTTGTAGGATGGTGTAATGTCCTTGTCTGTATCCCCAGCGTTGGAAAAGGAAAATTGCTAAGAAAACCTAGGTGAGGAGACATAATCTTTTCCCCAGTTAAAAGTGATATATTGATAAGTGTTTGAGGGGACAAATGTGCTTAAACTGCACATCATATGCATGAATTTAAACATACAGCATTTTTCAACTTGTATAATTATCGGTATGTGAAAAAATAAATATCAACTGGTTCTATTACATGTTATGCAGTTATAATTTCTTTGAAGAAAATATGGGCAGCTAAAAGCGAAGGTGGACGTAGCTGCCGTCCTTAAGGGGATGCAGGCAAGATGGGTAAACATCACGGCATGTGAGCAGAGAACACAAAGACGTGGGTCAGAGGAAGGCCTGAGGTTATCTGCTGGAGCCCGCATCTGGCACGAGGAGTGAGATGTGGAAAGGGCCTGTAGAAAGTGTTTGAAAGTTTGAAAGGAAGGCAGTATGGCAAAAAGAACAAACAAGAGGGCCATGAGGGAAAGGCATGGCTGAAAATGGAGAGGTAGCACATGGCTACCCTCAACTTGCTGAAATGTTACGAGTTCCAAGTAATTGAGTGCATTGCTTAGTTCTCCCACTGTGGGGACAAAATTCCCGATACCTGCAAGTTAGAAGAGGATAGATGTCATTTGGCTCAGAGTTTCAGCAGTTTCATACACGGCGGGCTGATCCGAGGCAGAAACTTCCTCATGAAGAAGCAGGGAGAACACACTGCTTACCACTCGGCAGCCAGAAGCAAAGCACGAGTGAAGAGCTCTACCGAGAGATACTCCCTCTAAAGCGCACCTCTCGTGAGCCGCCTCCTCCAACCTGGCCTCACCTCCAACAGCACTTCCAGCTGGGAACATCACAGATATATACAGTCACATGTCTACATGATACAGTCATGTGTTCACATGCTTATTAATCCAGACCAGTCAGCAATTAAGACTAAGTAGCACACAGAGGGTCCTTTGTTCCCCTGCTAAACCTTCTAGTTTTGCTTTAGACAGTTTTTCAAGGCATAATTCATATATGAAATATTGTGTGTATGTCATGTATATAATTGGAGGTGTTCAAATGCATGCAAATTCTGCTCATTCCATCATTGAAATCCCTAATATAGGAATGTTCGTTACTGCCCAAGGTGTCTGTGTGTTCTTTTTTCTCATGTGTGATAATAGCACTAAATATGAGGAGGATCTTCACAGAAAATTTTGACATGCTCAAGAGCGTATTGCTAACACTAGCCACTATGTTATACATTAGATGTCTAGATATTGTCATCATAAATAACTCTAATTTCAAAAGCATTAAGATAAATAATATTTCCCCTCCACTCCCTTGATACCTCCATTTTACTCTACACATCTCTGAGTTTAGACCTCTTCGTTATGTAAGTGGATTTTTGCATTATTTTAACTTTGAAGGCATAGTGAGTATAAATGTGCATCACTCTTTATTTCCTTCTGTTGTTTTCTTCTTCAGCTTTGTGTACTAAAGGAGACAAAATTTGACTTGAGAATTGCTGTACAGGAAGAGAAAAACACAAGCTAATATCCTTGATGAACACAGATACAGAAATCTTCAAAAAATCTTAGCAAAATGAATTCAAGAGCACGTGAAATGGAACAGTAAAATTGGGAATACACGCACACTGTCACCACTGCTCTGAGGACTTGTCAGGGTGAGCGACTATGTATAAAATCCTGCTTTTGTCATGACAATCTGCACTCTTCTTATATAGAATTTATCTCTGAGAACATTGTCACATACATTAATTAATACAGCATACCCTGATTTGCTAGAATAATGCAAGATAAAATGGGGCCCAGATCTCACCTGCTTTATTCAGTCCTTTGTTTTCACAAAGTCTATAATACCTTAGGAAATACAGAAAAAATTAAGGCTTTAAGAATTTATGTAATTTCAACAATGATCAGATAAATGAATGGTTTCAAAATTGCATTAAATTAAATAAGGAGGGTTAGGGAAATAGCGCAGTGGTAGAGCACTTGCCTAGTAAGTGCAAGGCCCTGAGTTTGATCACCAGCACACACTCCCCCCAAATTAAACAAGAAGCTTAAATTCTCAAAGGAAATTTATTATAGTAAATTAATCATATCAGTATAAATTTCTAATACCAGATTCAAATTACAAAGATATAGAAATGAAATAAGAAAAAAATTCAAATAGCAGTGGAATAAATGTTATGTAAAACTGTAATTTCAAAACATGTAAACATAGATTCAAATGTGCTTATATCAATGAATACAACAGAACATTAATGGTACTTTGCAATAGGTAAGATTAAAATATTTCACTAGCTCCCATTATGAATTCTTACCAAGTATTTCTGCAAAGATGTAGAATTGAAGTTACAAAAAATATACTTTCCCTCGAATCAGAGTAAACATTACATAAAATTATAATTTCAAACTACATAAACATGTGTCAAATGTGCTTATATCAATTAATACAACAGAAACATTAACAAAATTATGCAGTAAGCAAAATTAAAATATTCCACTAGCTCCCTTTATGAGTTCCCACCCAGCAGGTGAGCTGGATGCATTTCTTACATTATCCTGCTTATTCCTCAGGGTAACTCATGAAACCGAACATTTATATTCACTGGACACCGTGATAATCACCAAATATATAATGAGGTGTCTATGTGCCCAATTAAGTTTATTTAAAATATAGGTTAGGTTTAGTTGAATGAATAATATGTCATTTACACGATAGCAGATTATTTCCACTTATAAAAATGGAATCATTCAAAAAAGGCAAAAATTATAAAAATAAAAAAGAGATGTATAATAAGAAACCAAAAGTTATAAGGAGCAATCGATTACAAATACCGTAGAGAGGAACTTTCCAAGTTTGCCAGGCAATGGGTGAAGAAAATGGGTTTGCAACAAATCCGGTTGTTTTGACCACAGAAAGTTTACATAATTTCACTCACCCCAAATACATCTATATAACCATAACTCAAATATATGTATACATACATAAAATAATTAGATTACAAACAATATTTAGGGAAAAATACCTCCAGTTCTTGCTTTAGATCACTAAATCAAAATATAAACATTCTCAATTCCTTCAAACCCAGTGATGTCGTATAAATAACTGAGTTGCAAAGAGAATTCACAGGCCAACATCTGAAGAATATATTCTGCTTTGGCTGTAATAAAAATGTCAACTTAAATTTCCTTTGTTTTGTCAGTACCTGTCAAATAAACCTTAATTTCTTCATGCTAATACACTTCACTGAGGCGACTCGCTGTGAAATGAGCATCCACGAAGTCACTGTGAAATATTGGTCTCCAAACTGCTCTTGCAACGGAGAATTTGTAATGCATCCATCAGCCTGATCTTTGTAATGAACTTGGGAAAGGAGTCAAATTCACCGAATGTTAAACATTAAAGAAAACATCCCCCCACTTGAATGCACATTGCTCCATACCAAGATTCAGTGTTCCTACTCTCTGACTGCAGTTGTCCTTGGACATGGTGTCATTTTCTGGGAAATAATCTACACCAACATTTCATTCAGTCTCATCCACTGGTCTCTATTCCCATCACCTAATGGATAGCAAAGATGTATGCATTAGAGAGTCTGGAAGACA